>JAEOAD010000039.1:1285000-1510000 GCA_036365145.1 Orientallactaga sibirica
AAAAAACCCTGAGAAGTAGTAATGGAGAAATTTTTAGTGGTTAGTCTCCTGAGAGTGGGCAATGAGTGGTCAAGGACATTTTCATGTCACTTTTAACCCCCACTCACCTTTTCGCCGGTTCACCCTAGAACTAAAAATGATCTGCTCAGGGCTTACTTCTTGGACTTGGGAGAGGATGTTCCTGAGAAGAAGGAGATGAAGCCCCTAAGAGGAAGCAGATGAAGTCCCTGGAAGAGGATGTTCTTGAGGGGAAGCAGATGAAGTCCCTGGAAAAGGATGTTCCTGAGAGGAAGCAGATGAAGTCCCTGGAAGAGGATGTTCCTGAGAAGAAGCAGATGAAGCTCCTGGAAGAGGATGTTCCTGAGAGGAAGCAGATGAAGCCCCTGGAAGAGGATATTCCTGAGAAGAAGCAGATGAAGTCCCTGGAAGAGGATGTTCCTGAGAGGAAGCAGATGAAGCCCCTGGAAGAGGATGTTCCTGAGAAGAAGCTGATGAAGCCCCTGGAAGAGGATGTTCCTGAGAAGAAGCTGATGAAGCCCCTGGAAGAGGATGTTCCTGAGAGGAAGCAGATGAAGCTGCTGGAAGAGGATGTTCCTGAGAGGAAGCAGAAGAAGCCCCTGGAAGAGGATGTTCCTGAGAGGAAGCCGATGAAGCCCCTGGAAGAGGATGTTCCTGAGAAGAAGCTGATGAAGCCCCTGGAAGAGGATGTTCCTGAGAAGAAGCTGATGAAGCCCCTGGAAGAGGATGTTCCTTAGAGGAAGCAGATGAAGCCCCTGGAAGACGATGTTCCTGAGAAGAAGAGGATGTTCCTGAGAGCCCCTAGAAGAAGAGGATGTTCCTGAGAGAAGATGAAGCCCCTGAAGAGCCCCTGAGAGGAAGCAGATGAAGCCCTAGAAGAGGATGTTCCTGAGAGGAAGCTGATGAAGCCCCTAGAAGCCCCTGAGAAGAGCGATGTTCGATGTTAGAGGAAGCAGATGAAGCTCCTGGAAGACGATGTTCCTGAGAGGAAGCAGATGAAGCTCCTGGAAGAGGATGTTCCTTAGAGGAAGCAGATGAAGCCCCTGGAAGAGGATGTTCCTGAGAGGAAGCAGATGAAGCCCCTGGAAGAGGATGTTCCTGAGAGGAAGCAGATGAAGCCCCTGGAAGAGGATGTTCCTGACAGGAAGCAGATGAAGCCCCTGGAAGAGGATGTTCCTGACAGGAAGCAGATGAAGCCCCTGGAAGACGATGTTCCTGAGAGGAAGCAGATGAAGCCCCTGGAAGAGGATGTTCCTGAGAGGAAGCAGATGAAGCTCCTGGAAGAGGATGTTCCTGAGAGGAAGCAGATGAAGCCCCTGGAAGAGGATATTCCTGAGAAGAAGCAGATGAAGTCCCTGGAAGAGGATGTTCCTGAGACGAAGCAGATGAAGCCCCTGGAAGAGGATGTTCCTGACAGGAAGCAGATGAAGCCCCTGGAAGAGGATGTTCCTGACAGGAAGCAGATGAAGCCCCTGGAAGAGGATGTTCCTGAGAGGGAGCAGAACTTGGGTGCATCTAGGGCTATAGCTGCAGCTGTCTCCCACCCTGCCATGTGTAATTAAGCTTGTAGGACAGGCCAGCATCTATCTTCTTTGGGCCTGCACTCCTAACTGCAAAAGAAAGTTACCTTGTTCCCAATCTCTATTGATACACTGTTTAATTGATACACTGCGTAATTGCCATCTCAAGTATTCCTAGTTACAGTAGCCAACTCAGAGGGTGGTCAGGTCTCTAGAGTGAACTGGATTCAGTGAGGGTAGGGACCCAGGGATCCTCTATCTATGGCTGTCAGGAATCCCCCTTGGGGACAAGATCGCTAAGCCCTTGCAATGAGAGCAGACAAGATGGGCATATTTTCATAATAACTAAAAAGGGTATGGAAACAGGGAAGATGCAGAAGTGTGATTAGGAACTGTTCTGAAATTTGATGTCAATAATTGGCCCACTTTGTATTTTTTTATTTTAAATTTATTCATTTATTTATTTGAATGTATGGGCATTCCAGGGTCTCCTGCCATTGCAAACTAATTCCAGATGCTTGTGCCACTTTGCACATCTGGCTTTACCTGGGTACTGGGGAACTGAAACTTGGGCCAGCAGACTTTGCAAGCAAGTGTCTTTAACCAATGAGAAATTTCTCCAGCCCGTGGAGCCATATTTTTTGACCTGCTTGGTGAAGCAATGCACAGAGACTGCAGAAGAGCCAGGTAAAGGAAGAAAACCTTTGGGAATACTTCCACTCATTATAGTAATTTAGAAGCTATGACTTTGCATATTTACCCAAATTTAAGAATTTTCAATCTGATATGAGGGATTCAAAGTAGATATATTTTACACCAATTTCTAATTGTTATCACTCAATCTACAAACACACAGCAGTGGAAAGGTGAAGGCCACTGGATCAAGGAAGGCAAACATATGCATTGAATTGTTATAGGCGCCCTGCAAACCTAACAGCTTTTGTGAACTCTCCGAAAACCCAAATTAAGGTGAACAACTGGAAGATAAGAACATAGAAAAAGTGGAAGGAAGAAGGTAAAAGCTTTCTTCTAATGCTATCATTTGAATATGGATAGCCCCTAAGCTCTAGGGTGCTCAGTTGGAGGTGCTGTAGACCCTTAGGAGGTAAGGCCTAGTGGGAGGTCTCAGAAGCCTGGTCCACATGGAACTGGGGGATCTTGGTTTCATTGTTTGCTTACTCATTGTGGAAGCAGATTTCTCTGCCACATATTCTAGTTATGATGCCCTACTTTAGCCAGAAGCCCAAGCACGAGGCCAACTTGGACATCAATCTCCAAAAATGGAAGCCCGTGCTATCCTTTTCATATTAGATGTTTAATATATTCTGATGGGCTTTGTATCATTTGCCTGAGGTTCCTTCAGTCTCATTGAAATTATCTCAACAGAACAGTCCTGTCCTGGTCTGCAGTTAATGCAGGGATTGGTCATTTTAAACCATAGCCTGTGGCCAATCAACATTGTTTGGTACAGCATGCAATCTACTCAAGGTCTTTGCATCTTTAGAAAGCCGAAAAAAACCAATAGAAGGATAATGTTCATTTTATGTGAAAATTATAGAAAGTTCAAATCTTAGTGTTTTTAAAGGTTTTAAAAAATATTTTTATTTCTTTAGTCAGGCATGGTGGCGCACGCCTTTAATCCCAGCACTTGGGAGGCAGAGGTAGGTGGATCACCATGAGTTCAAGGCCACCCTGAGATTACATAGTGAATTCCAAGTCAGTCTGGACTAGAGTGAGACCCTACCTTGAAAAATAAAAACAAAAACAAAAATTATTTCTTTATTTATACAGAGAGAGAGAGAGTTACACAGAAGAGAGTCAGACAAACAGAACGGGCACATGAGGGCCTCCAGCCACTGCAAACAAACTCCAGATCCATGCACCACTTTGTGCATCTGGCTTAACATGGGTACTGGGGAACTGAACCCTGGTCTCTATGCTTTGAAGGAAAGTGCTTTAACAACTGAGGAATCTCTCCACCCCTTAATAAGGTTTTATTGAGCACATCCATACTTATTTATGTATCGAATATGACTACTTTTGTGACTCAAAAGGGGAGGTGATTGGATGTGAAAGACATTGCCTGGCTCCTAAAGCCTAACAGATGTACCACCGGCCCTTCACAGAGAGAAGCTTGCTTTCCCCTGAGGGAAGAGTGGAAATGAGCAGTCACAATGAGAGAAGGAGGGCTTTCCACTCTCCTAAGCCAGGGTGTAATGGTAGGTTTCCCTGGTAGAACTTTCATGTTCAAATCTACTTGCTCTCCTCCTTCTCATTAATACAAACCTTCATCATTATTACTGTGTGAATGTCAATCGTCCCTCATAGGACATGCCCCTCGTGTGTTTGAATGAAATGTCCCCGTAGGCTCATGTGTTTTGAGTACTTCTTCCCCAGCTGGTGGAAATTTGAGAATGGTTGGCACCTTTGGGAGGTGGAGCCTTATTGGAGGAGCTGTATTGTATCATCGGGGCTCGAGGTTCATTAGTCCAGCCCACTGGGTGTTCAGAACTAGCTCACTTAGGCTGCTACCTTCTTGCTGATAAGGGATGATGTGAGCTAGCTTCCTGCTCATGCCATGCTTTCCCCCTCACAATGAAACTTCCCCTCAAAACTGTAAGCAGAAAGTAACCCCTTCCAGAAGCTACTTTTGGTCAGGTTTTCTGTCTCAGCAACATCTGGCCAGTGGTTGGTGATGCTGTTTTGAGAAATCGTAGAACCCATGGGAGATAGGACCTGGCTGGCAGATAAAGGTCACTAGGGGCAGGCCTTGAAGGACATAAAAACCTAGCTCCCTTCATGCCTGAGCACTCTGCTTCTGGATTCACTGAAATGCGAAGAGGTAGCACCTGAAAACTTCTGCCAGCCCACTCTGGCTCCATGCCTACCCCACCATGATGGCCCAGAGTCACTAAAGGATGAGGCAGAATAAATCCTTCTCCCCTTACGCTGTTACATTGTTTCAGGTATTGTGTTACACTGATGGCAAACTTATCCTATAGCTTCTCCTGCCAGCAGGGATGTACAGAAAGAGAGGCCGTCATGATGCTCAAACCCAGAAAGACTGGACACTCATTCAGAATGTCAGGAACTGTCCAGTCTTTACATGAAAAAAAATCTTTGCAAGACAATGAACTCAAGTAACTTAATGTATTATGATTGTCAACAAACAGCAGATCCACTGGGGGCCTTAACTCTAGCTCTGGTTTCCTCACCAATCCCCACAAGGCAACCATTCACAAATATCCAGACTGCAGTTTCAGTTCCATGTGATCCATGGCACATGAAATAGTGTGCATAGGACCACAGGAAAGGAGACCTGCTTTGTTTCTAGCTCTCGCTGCCCTTGAAACCAATACTGCCCCTATAATTGTTGCTCTTTGTGGGACATCTACTTACGAGAACCTTGAAAGCTCATTTACGGACAAGAACATGGAGACAGGAAGCCACTTAACCCCCTGACTACCTTCTTAATAAGTGGTGGCATCTAGACTTATTCAACCCTAAGGGCTACTTGTTTATGTTGAAATACTAGTACCTCCTCTGGTTGTGTATCTGTAAAGTGAGGAGACACTATTTGAATTCAAAACTGTCTGAAAAATGAATTCCATGCATCTTGAAAGCCCTAAAATATTCTGTTTGGTCACTTAGTAAAACTTTAAAACATTTAAAAAAACATAAGATGGCTCAGCAGTTAAAGGCACTTGCTTGCAAAGTCTGCTGGCCTGGGTTGGATTCCCCAGTACCCATGTAAAGCCAGATGCAAAAAGTGATGTATGCATCTGGATTTCATTTGTGGTGGTGAGAAGCCCTGGTGTGGCCATATGCCCTCTCTCTCTTTCTGATTAGTGTGTGTGTGTGTGTGTGTGTGTGTGTGTGTACATTCTGCCTAGGATTACATACAGGTCTAGGGAATAGCAGTGAACAAGATACATATATTTATTTCTTCCTTCATGGAACCTCAAGTCCATTTCTGCCTGGGTTTCTCCCTATATGTTGAGTTAGGAATTCAGATAATTCCTGTAAAGTAGAGTAGAATCAAATATCTTTGAAAGCAAGTAAAACATTTAGATAAAAAGAGATGAGTCCAAAAATCCTCTGTATCAGTCTTATCAAAAAAAAATATATTAGTGGTTAAGCACTTGCCTGTGAAGCCTAAGGACCCCAGTTTGAGGCTTGATTCCCCAGTACCCAGGTAAGCCAGGTGCACAATGTGGTGCATGCATCTGGAGTTCGTTTGCAGTGGCTGGAGGCCCTGGTGCACCCATTCTCTCTCCCTCTCTGCCTTTTTCTATCTGTCTTTGCTTAGCAGTTAAGGCACCTGCCTCCTAAGCCTAAGAATGCTGGTTCCAATCTCTAGGTTCCACGTTTAGCCAGATGCAAAGTGATGCAAGGGCACAATGCCACACTTGACCACAAGGGGGCGCACGCATCTGGATTTCAGACGCAGCATCTGAGAGACTGCTGGTGCGCCCAACTCTATCTGTCTTCCTCTCCTTCTCTCTCTCTCCAAAATAAATAAATAAATAAATATGCTCAATGATCACTATGGTCTAAATTTCTAATTAGGTATTATTTCAGGCAAGGATTATCACTTCTGGGGGTAAAGACAAGGAAGGGATGGGCTGAAAAGTGTAAGCATGAGGCCAGGGAGGAAGCTGACCTGAGATAGCCAAGCCTATGGTGGTACATTCAAATGATCAGAATGATTCTAGCACTGTTTGCTCTTTTCTTGCCTTTCCATTAGAACAACCTTTAAAAGAGAAAGTAAAAGTTAAGGGGTTAAAAGGATAGCTCAGTGGTAAAAGGCACTTTCTTTTTTAAAATTTTATTTATTTATTTATTTATTTGAGAGAGAGAGAGAGAGAGAGAGAGAGAGAGAGAGATAGAAATAGGCAGGTAGAAAGAGAGAGAGAATGGGCATGCCAGGGCCTCAAGCCACTGCAAACGAACTCCAGATGCATGCGCCCCCTTGTCCATCTGGCTTATGTGGGTCCTGAAGAGTCAAGCCTCGAACCAGGATCCATAGGCTTCACAGGCAAGCACTTAACTGCTAAGCCATCTTTCCAGCCCAAAGACAATTTCTTGCAAAGCCTGAAAGGTGGGGCTTGATTCCCTAGTACCCACACAAATCCAGATGCACAAAGTGATGCATGGGCTTGAGTTTATTTACAGTGGTAAGAGGCTCTGGCAAGCCCACTCCCACTCTCTCTTTCTCTCCCTCTTCCCTTCTTTCCCTTTTCCCTTTTTCCTTCTTTCCTCAACAAATAAATAAAAGTACAAGTGAAGATACAATCCTACTGAATCTGGGACACCTAGAATGGTCTTTCAGTGAGCAAAGCTTAGGAAAAGCTTTGAGATATAAGAACCTACACATGAGGATGGAAAGGAGACATTCACCCCTCCCACTGGGTATCTCCTCCTGGGAGACAAAGGCCCTTTGCCAACCAGCATCTATCCCCTGTGTCTCTAACGTGATCACTTGTCTTCTCACTCTCACCTGCTCCTGCCCATGCACATATCCCACCATCAGCTCTTCTGAGAATTGGTCTCTTTGATCACATCATTTCTGAGGACCAAACTCCTTATTGTGACCAACACCTACATGGGAAATAGATCAACAGGAACATTTTATATCTTTCAATATTAAAAATATATTTAAAAATTATAGAGACAGGAAGAAGTATAGTACAGACACATGGTAAAGATTTTAATTTTTTTTTATTTTCTGAATTTTACAAGAAAAATTATAGAACATTTTAATGCTGTAGCAATAGATGCAGGTTTTCCTAGGCAACTATAGAGGAAGAACAGATGGATCTCACTCTAGACTAGTGCTGTTCAGTGGAAATTGTGCAATGATGGAAATAGGGCTGATGTATATGAGGGTGTAGTGTTTTACATTTACCCAATTCTAATTGACTTACATTCCTACTTGAGGTGGCATTTGGCTACATCAGACCTACAGGATAAATATTAGAAAAGAAAGTACTAGAAACTGGAAGTTCGTCTAATGCAGGATAGGTTATATGCATTCTTAACTTCCCTGTATTCATCTTGACACCTAATGGGCAAATTAAAATAGGTAAAAGCAAGGATGCTACAAGATTCCATTCTTCTGCAAACTAACATTAGATCTTAATAGCTCTTGTCTCTTTTTCAGGATGAGTAGCAATAAAAAAGAGAATAAACATTGGTCACAGGGATTTGTTTTGAGATAAAAGACAGCAAACATATATTTTTTTTGTCACTTAGTGAAGGAAACTAAAATGTATTTTGGAAATTGTTGCTTACATTTCCATAATACTTAAGGATGGGAATACTCTATCAAAGGAGAATCAAACAATGAGGCATTGAGGCAAGTTGAGGTGGAAAATAGGCAGCTGATTATCAGAACAGGTACAAATGTTGTCAGTTAAAATAAGCAAAGATTAAAGACCACCGAAATGCAATCAGGGAATTGCAATCACCTTGCGAGTTCCCTAACAGAACTAACTGATAATGAAAACCGCCAGATAAAGGATGAGTTTGCAAAGCTCCCCTGGACTTCATACAGAATTAGACTAAAGCGAAGAGGAATGAATGAAACAGAAGCAAGAATCAAATAAATCATCAAATCATCAGAGAAAACCATTCACAAACACAAAGACAAACCTCAGGCACAAATTGAAAGCAACCATTGGGAGGTTGCAGAGTGAGGAGCAGTATGCTGAACCGGGTAACAATTTTGGGTTTCAAGCATCAGTCAGAAGTTCCAAGCTTTTCCAGACAGACTCATCCTTCTTCTCCCATTCCCAAAGGAAAAGTGGATATTGTACCGCAGCATAAATAAATATGGATATTAGGGCTGGAGAGATGGCTCAGCAGTTAAGGTACTCGCCTGTGAAGCCTAAAGACCTGTGTTCAGCTTGCCAGATCCCATGTAAGGCAGACACACAAAGTGACACATGCATGAGGTCACAAAGTGGTACACACATCTGGAATTTGATTACAGTGGCTGGAGGCCCTGGTATGCCAATTCTTTCTTTCTCTCTCATAAAAAATAGGCCAGCCTGTTGGGCTTGCCTCAAAAAACTGTGAATATTAGCTGGGCATGGTGGTGCATGCTTTTAATCCCAGCACTTAGGAGGCAGAGGAAAGAGGACAGCTGTGAGTTCAAGGCCCGTCTGGAACTACAGAGTAAGTTCCAAATCAGCCTGGTCTAGAGTGAGACCCTGCCTCGAAACAAAGTGACGATTTACGAAAGCTGCCCCAACACCACACTGGATAACTGATGCGAATGAACACATGGCAGCCGTGAGGCTTTACCCCGCAGCACAGAGAACAGAAACGTCTCCCAAATTATAAGGATGCTTAAATAATTAGCTCATTGCATTGCGGTAGCTAAGATGTTAGTGGTTTGAAAAAGGATGGGAGCTGTTTTGCCTCAATATTCAATATTTCATCAATAAGATCAGATTTTTTTCATAGTAAATTATAGACAAGATTGCCTTTCTGGCATTTCTTTTATAGATCAAACCCAATAATTATACTTTGAACTCTTCATAAAACTACATTTTAGTAATATTCAGAAATTGGCCCACAGTAGGCTATTATTTTTCATATTTAATATTTTGTGACTGCTAGCATTGTTAAAGTTTTATGCAGCAGGATGAAAATGAGATCAGGCTCAAATGTTCTCATTTAGGAAGAACCTAACAGTAATTTTAATTTGTTGCCAAATTCTGCATTTTCCACAGCCGTATATTTTTGTTTTTGAATATTTTTGAACATCTCTATTCTGGCAATCCTGAGTCTGTGAGTTCAAGGGTTACAAGCCTTGATAATAATGGTTTCCTCCATATTCTGCCCTAGTCCACCTCCCTCAGTGGGTATCTGTCCTTCCCCAAGAGTACTTAGGAAAACTGAAAGTGAAAATAACATCTCCTTGTGTTGCAGTCATGCCCAGTCAGCTTCTCTTCTTGCCCTGATGAGGAGAGACTTCGTGCTGTATGAAGCCAGCAGGGAGGAATACTGGTAAAGAAGGGTGGGAGAATGTGTACTCTGATCCTCGGCCTCTGGGCACACGTTGCAGTTACCTTGTTGCTGGAACAATCACCCAACCATAAGCAGCTTAGGGGAAGGAAGTTGTTTATTTTGGCTTACCGTCTTGAGGGCAAGCTTCATGATGGCAGGAGAAAGATGGTGGTGCCGAGGATGGACCTCGCCTCCTTGCACAACATCAGGTGGACAACAGCAGCCAGAGGGTGAGCCAGACTCTAGGAGAAGGGAGCTGGCTATAATGCCCCTAAGCCTGCTTCCCAGAACACGCCTCCCCCAGCAAGACTCTACCTGTGAAATCGCCGTCAGCTGGGAACCAAACATTCAAAACATACGTGTTTCTGGGAGACATCTGGTTTAAAGTGAAGCTCAGTGTGGTCTCTTTTGGATGACGCAGAGTTGAATGAGGTACCTCCCTCATGCCAGTAGAAACTGTGAAAGTGTATATCGGTGTAGATTTTACGGTTGTTGTTAGTTGGCTAGAAAGTTGAACCAATTATTGCAATGACTTACTTTACCTCTGAATTTATTCTCCCTTACAGCAACCATTCCACTTTGATATATTGCTTTGTTTTATGTTTATATTCTCTGTCTGGGAATCTGTTTCTATGTAGTTAACTATTCCGAAAAGGAGTGGCTTACAACAGACATTTTAATTTACCTTGCAGCATAATGTGAGTTGGGAATTTGGGTAGGACTTGAGGTGAGAATCCTTGACTGCATAGAGTGTTCACTGGACTGGCTGACAGAATAGACACTGCATTCTCCTGCCTACATTTGAGGCTCTGCTGGTGTCTCAGCCTCAGGGCAGCTTCACAACCTCAGTAGATCTCTAGCAAAGAGGTAAGACTCCTTATATCGAGGCCATGGCTCTGGCAAAGAAAGGAACTTGAAACTATGCAACTGTGCATCTGTGAGGCCTAGAACGAGCATGATAACATGTGTTATCATGTGTTTAAAGCTTTCCCAGGTTTGTAAAGAGGGGACACAGACCCCACCAACTGGAAGGAGCATCAAAGGAATTTACGGCAATCTTTTGTCTTCGAGAAAGAGAAAATGGCCTCATTGTTCTTGACGGCCCCAGAGCAAATACTGGGCTAGAAAACAAGAAGGACAAGATGAAGTCTGGACTCCTGGAAGCATACTTGGGAAGTCATTCCTTCTAGCATGGGCAGCCTCTCGGCTTGGGAGCAAAGCAAAGACTGAGTGCTGACAGTGGGGAGCTTCCAGAGGTAGATTATTAAGCATGGCCAGGGTGGCCCTTAAAGGGATGGGCCTTAGGACATCACCCTCACCATGCCTATCTCAGCTTGCCCACCTGTGCCAGTCTTGGGATTTAGTATTGACCCATCTTACCTAATTAGATCTCTCTCAAGTGTGTGCTCTGCCCAGGTATGGGTGGATCTCCTCTCTAAGCCCAGGCCAATTGGCTGGGACACCATCTATAGGTATGTCCAGGTGGGATGGCACAAATCCTACATTCCCCTGGATCCATGGAGGGAGTAGGCATTTTCCCTCTCTCTCTGGGAGTGGCTGTAATGTTGTTTGGGTCTTCTGAGAGGTAAGAGCTTTCTGCCATGCTGGAAGCCATCTTGGGGTGGGAAGAGACACTTCCTTCTAGTCCTGCCTTCACTTTTGATCCTTCTTGGAAGCACGTGGTTTTTTTTTTTTTTTCAAACTCATGTTTGTTTGATGGTTTTTCCCCTAAGATCCATGTTCAGTTACATGGGCTTTTAGGCTCCACGTGGCATACTTGTCTTCTCCCCACTTTATCTTCCCTTAAAACTGCCTAGTTTTCTCCCTGCCCTACTCCTTTGTAAGATCTGAATAAAATGTGATATTTTAAAAACTGTTTTCTTGACTCTAAAATTGCCAATTCTTAGTTTACAAATATAAACTCAGGGCTTGGGGTTCCAGAAACACTCCAGAACCCCAATTCTCTCCATTACAGAATGGAGGTCCCACTGAGATAGTTTGAGAATGATGTTTTTACAAATAGCCACATTTTTATTCAGTTTTCCCTTACTGAAACTTCGAAGAGCAGCCAGTAAACACCAACCGTTGCTTCCATCAGCTCCATGGATAATCTGGGTCATTAAAAAAACTTACAGCTAACAGCTCAATGTTGCCCCAGTTCCTGGGGGAAAACAAATTCCCAGGGAGGAAAGAAATTGACTCATTTCTTGCAGCCT
Source organism: Orientallactaga sibirica (assembly GCA_036365145.1). NCBI lineage: Eukaryota > Metazoa > Chordata > Mammalia > Rodentia > Dipodidae > Orientallactaga > Orientallactaga sibirica. The sequence goes on from JAEOAD010000039.1 coordinate 1,296,771, forward strand.
CACACTGAGGAGGGTAAAAATTGAACAACAATCAGACTAGTGGTTTGCATGTTTGCTCTCACTCTGGACTATGTCTGCCATGATCTGTGACTATGTACACCTGGGCCTATTCATGACTCCCTTTTCCTTCTCTCCAATTTAAAGTTAAAATGTATCTTCTTTTCCTCTAGAATACTAAAATGTGTGTTTTAACCACTACTGGTGAACAAGTGGTTAATTAAAGATGGCATCCACCATGTGGCCTTTCCCCTTTAAGGATGGTGTCTGCCATGTGATCTTCCCAGATGGAACCCTAGATTCTCCTTTTGTGCTCTAACTTAAAAATTTCTATAACTGATTTAAGTGGATTTATAGCGGATCACTCCACTCCAGTCGTGACTAATAGCAGAAATAAAAATGAGAAACCAGATAAGCCAAAAAGGGCAGAGCTGCCAATCTGGCTCCAGACTTGGTTTCCGAGGTACTGACAAACAACAAAGCTGTCACTTGGCAAGCAGCCTTGGGGTTAGCTATATTCCTGATTTAAGGTGACACTCCCAAAATGTGACAACTGTTATTAATATTCATAATTGTTATTTTTATCCTAGACTGTCCTATATCAAGGAAGACTTTTGGTGCCATAGATTGCAAAAGCCAAAAACGTTAAGAAGAGTAAAGATATATAAATAAATGAATTTCTTTGTTTTCCTCCTTTCCCTCTTTGCATGTTTTTCCCTTTAGGTTAAGGTGTTAGTATGTGTTAACATTAAGTCGATGAAAGGAAATTGTAAATGTCGGATGTCATAGGATTAATAAGAAAAAAATATTTCAATGGCACTGAGATTGAATGATAATAGCAAGTGTTATGTTGGTACAAGGTACTAGGAATGGAGATTAATTGGGTATGGTCCCTCTTAATGATCATAAGGATTATAAGAGAAATCTAGGATAAAAGTTTATAGAAGGGCATTAAAAAGATGACAAAAAGACATTGAGTGATAAGGTGTTGAAAAAGTTTACAAAATGATTTTAATTTCCTTTTTGAGAATGCTAATCAAAATATTTCAAACCTTTCACCCCAAGTCCCTAGTTAAGTTTTCTTATTTATTTGCAAGAGTCAGAAAGAGAGAGACATACAGACAGAAAGAAAGGGCACGCCAGGGCCTCCACCCACTGCAAATGAACTCCAGATACGCGTGCCCCCTTGTGCATCTGGCTTATGTGGGTTCTGGGGAGTCGAACCTGGGTCCGTTGGCTTTACAGGCAAATGCCCTAATTGCTAAGCCATTCCTCCAGCCCCAAGTCCGTAACTTAGACTTGAAGGCCTCTAAAGGAAAATGGTAAGATCTTGCTGGGTGTGTTGTCTTATATCTCTGATCCTGACACTTGATATTTTAAAAGGTTATCAAAGACAGGATTCTGCTGTGTATGATCAATCTTACCTCTACTCCCTATATTTAAAGTAATAAAACCAGTGATTGCCTTCAAAAAATAACAATAACCCTTTAGTCCCAAACAATCACATATCGGGATGGGGGCAATATTCCAGGTTCCCACAGAAGGGAGAAGGGAAAGGGGCCCCCGCAGCTTGCCCCAGTAGGACATCTAAGCTACTAAAATGGGAATAAGGATGAAAATCTTCACACACCGGCTTAAATGGCCAGTGCCAGTCCTCATATGTCATGATGTATGGCACATGCAGGGGATTGGGGGAAAGGTCCAGAGGAACACAAGCTTGAAAGCTGGCCATGTGGGATGAGCACTGATACCCTATCTAGGACCTTCCCTGTTTCAGGAGGCACATAGACTATGTGTGCTGTGTGTCCTCTTTTGATTGGGGAAAAACAAAAACAAAAAAACCTAATTTCAGCCTGGTATGGTGGCACATGCCTTTGACCTCAGCACTCAGGAGACTGAGGGAGGAGGATCACCATGAGTTTTAGGCCACCTGGAGATTACATAGTGAATTCCAGGTGAGCCTGGGCTAGAGTGAGACCCTACGTAAAGACAAAAAGTCATATAATTTCTTCTCCCAAGTCCAACCTAAAGGGTTGCCCCCTCCACCACAAAGATTTGTGATAGTAAGGGATCTAACCTGACTCTATATTCTTCTATTTTCTTCCTCCATTTTGTTTCAGATGGGACAATTAGCTTCCAAGACACCCCAAAAGTATCCGCTAGACTGTCTCCTTGAAAACTGGGCTCATTTAGATCCATTAAGTTTTAGGGGAAAAAAAGCTTTATTCTTTTCTTGCCAAAAAGACATGGCCTAAATAGCCCCTAGGAAATGGAAAAAAATGGCCACCACAAGACAGTTTTAATTACAGTGCGATACTCCAACTTAATTGTTTTGGTAGGAAAAAGGAGAAATGGACAGATGTGTCATAACTACAATTAATCTTTCTCTTCTGTGACCATCCTAAGTGAGCCACTGACCATCATCTGGGTCTTATCACCCCAACTGCTGTAGGCAACCCAACTGCCCCTGACCTCTAATATTATAGGGGATTTGTGATAGTTTGAATATATGTCCCTCAATATATTCAGTATTTTATTACTTATAGTTTGCATCTGCAATCACCTTGCTAGAGGCAATGTCACTGGGGGCCGGTCTTAAGGTGTTGGTGGTGGGTTTGAGATTCCATTGTAAAGATATGCAAAGTGTGCCTAGCAGGAGTTCCTGAAGTGTGCTGTGGCTTTTGACTGTAGCTTTGTTCTGTGTGCTGTGTGGCTGGTGGCTTTTCTCTTTTTTTTTCTGGTCCTGTGAAGAGCAGGCTGCTTCTCCTGACATTATGGAACTTCCCCTGGATCTGTAAGCTTCAATAAATAATATCCCTTCCTCCATAACTGTGCCTGGTCTGGAAGTTCATCTCAGTGAACCTGAAGCTGTCTGCTACAGGATTCACAAAGCTAAAATAAATAAATCCGTCAAACTATAACTTACTGTCAACTATAATACAGGAAAAAAGAAATTGCCCATTGCTTTTCTACAATGAGTTAAAAACAACAATTAAACAACATATTAATGTAACTTAGATGAGGAAATTCTTCTTAAAGATAATTTTTTAACTCAGTAAACATCTGATATTCATTAAAAAATTACAAACTAGCCGGGCATGGTGGGGCACGCCTTTAATCCCAGCACTCAGGAGGCAGAGGTAGGAGGATCGCTGAGAGTTCAAGGCCACCCTGAGACTACATAGTTAATTCCTACCTCGAAAAACCAAAAAATAATAATAATAATAATACAAAAATAGGTGGCTGAACCAGATAAAAGCATAGAACAGTTTCTTGAGGCTACAACTTCTGTTTATTCTATTTATTATAATCAAAAAGCTGAGAAAAAAACCCAAAACAAAACAAAAATGCAAAAGAAAAATTAAAAATAAAGATAAATGTCACCAGAAGATCATGATAATAATAAAGTATGCTCAGAGAAAGGCCCCTTCAAAGGACACCCCTAGAACCTGCTGTCTCTGTAGACAAAAGGGACACTTTTGTAAGCACTGCCTCAAAAGAGTCTCTCAGGTCCTCAGCAGGACCCTGTCCTAAATGCCATGAGAACCACTAAAAGAGCCAATGCCCTGGAAATCAAGAGAGCCAAGGTTGCACCCTCCACAGATTACTGACAGACCCCAGGGCTACCCTTACTGGCTCCTATAATTCCAGTCCACCTTGAGGACCCCGTAACTATACACATGATGCAATATACCATAAATCTCCTCACTGACTCAGGTGCTTGCTTTTCAGTGCTTGATTTTTGTCCTGGGGCTAGTTCTAACCAGACGGCTGCCTTTAGGGGCATCTCAGGTCAAGTTCAGTAAAGGCTCTTTACAGAGCCTTTGGCTTGTCCTGGGGACATGATCTACTCCCTCATTCCTTCCTTAGAGTCCCAGAGACACCAACTCCTTTATTGGAAAAAAAAAATCCTTTCTAAATGTCAGGTAAAAATGATTTTACCTTAAAAAAAAAAAAAAAAAAACTATGTCTTTCTTTAATAATAAAAAAATGGACAAATAGTGAAACTATTGGTCGAGCTGTCACTACCACTCCTGCCCAAATACATCTTAAGGACCCTACTTACTTTCCTCACCAAAAACAGTATCCACTAAAGCCAGTAACAGTTAAGGGACTTAAACCCATAGTTGTAGCCTTAAAGGCACAGAGTCCTAAAAAGGTATTCTAGTCCATATAATTCTCCTATTTTCGGGGAACAAAAGGACTCTAATAAATGGAGGTTAGTCCATGCCCTCCAATTAATTAATGACACAGTGGTCCCCCCACATCCTGTGGTACCCAACCCCTATACACTCTTAACCCAAATTCCTTCTGGGACTACTCATATTCAGTCTCGGACCTGAAGGATGCTTTTTCTGTATCCCTCCACAGCCAGATAGCCAGCCTCTATTTGCCTTTGAAGACCCAACTAGTAGAACAAGACAAGTTTCGTGGACAGTTTTACCCCAAGGCTTTCGAGACAGCCCCCATCTGTTTCGCTTGGCCTTGGCACAGAACCTCTTAGACTGCAAGAGTCCCGAGACCACCCTGTTACAGTAGGTAGTGATCTTTTGCTTTGTGGGGCCTCTGAAAAAGCAGTCTCTGAAAAAACTGAGGCCCTTCTCAATTTCCTGGATAAGCAAGTGTATGAGGTCTCAAAAAAAAAAAAAAAAAAAAAGAGGTCTCAAAAAAAAAATAAAAAGGTTACTTATCTAAAAAAAATTATATTAGAGGGTGAAAATGCTGTAAAACAGCTGAGGGCTTCTCTGGGAGTGACAGGCATTTACAGGATTTGGATTCCAGGTTTTACAAAATTGCCAAGACCTCTGTACCAACTTCTTAAAGAGACACAGACGTGTCTCTCAGCCCCTCTATAGTGGGAACCTGGGACACACTGCTCCTTTCAACAACTGAAAGATACACTGACACTGACTCAGACCCCCCCTTGGGACTACCTACCCAACATTGGTTCTCTCTTATGTGATAAAAAGGGGTGGGGGTATAGCTCTATGGGTCTTAACTCAATTTAGGGGACCAACCCCCCAAACTGTAGGATATCTCAACAAAGAACTAGCCTCATTAGCTAAGGGATGGCCTGGAAGCTTAAGGACAATCACAACAGTGGGACTCCCAAACCCTGAGACACATAACTAACCTTATCATATTCCCGTGATGGAGGAAATTGTCCTAACTCAAAAGAGCACCATGTGGATGTTAAATAGTCAAACGGCAAAACATCACGCCCTCGTGATGGAGGGACCCAAAATAACCCTCAAGGTTTGCTCTTTTCTCAACACTGCTACTTACCTTCCACATGAAAAAGACCAGGGTGGCCCTTAAGGGGCGGGGCCTCAGGACTTCACACTCTCACCACACCAAGCTGAGCTCAGCTTGCCCGCCTGCCCCGTCTTGGGATTTAATGTTTGCCCATCTCACCCAATTAGATCTCTCTCTCTCTCTCTCTCTCAAGTGTGCGCCTCTCCTCTAAGCCCAGACCGATTGGCTGGGGCACCTGGTGTGGGTGTGTCCAGGTGAGAAGGCGCAATCCTAGATCCCCCTGGATCCACGGAGAGAGTGGGCCATTTTTCCTCTCTCTCCAGAGCTGGCCATGTTTTCTTGGGTCTTCTGACAAGTAAGAACTCTCTCCCACCCCAGCAGCCGTACCAGTGTGGGAAGAGACACTTTTTTTCTTTTATTACTCTCTTCACTTTTGACCTTTCTTGAAAGCCCACATAAAATAAAATAAAATAAAATAAAATAAAATAAAAACTCATGTTTTTGTTTTGTTTATTTAGCTAAGGTCCATGTTCAGTTACATGGGCTCCTGGACTCCACGTGGCCTACGTGGACTTTTGGGCTCCACGTGGCGTAAGTGAGCTTTTGGGCTCCACACGGCGTACTTTTCTCTTCTTTCCATTTTATCTTCCCTTACCTCCCAGTTTCTCCCTTCCCCACTCCTTTGTAAGTGCTAAATAAAATGTGATAGTTTAAAAAACACTTTCTTAAAATCTAAAATTTCCAATTCTTTGGTTAGTTTACAGATAATGAACTCAGAGCTTGGAGCTTCACAAATCACTCTGGAAGCCCAGTTCCTCCCATTACAAAAGTGCCAGCAACAGCATTCCCTCACAGGACGGAGCCCATGGTGTCTCACTGGACCAGATCTGATTGATGTACAAGGTGCTCTGCAGCAGGTCTCAGATTAGGAAGGAGAGAGCTTTCATCTGGTAGGTAGTTAGCCAGGGACTGGCCCAGGAAAGTATGAATACCACCGTGTGTGCTCTGACCAGACTAGAACCCGCATTTGTTCCAGTCCCATCCAAGATGGCTGCAAGCAACAACTCAGCAACAGCTGCCTGCTTCTGCCTCAACTTTCCCCAGGCTTAGTACACCTGTGGGCTGGCCCTTCCTGAATCAGCTTCTGAACCCACTAGCCAATCAGGTCCCTCACTTATGCACCTGAGTCTGATGATTCTAACTGGATGCTTGATTATTGTAAGCGGGCCAGAAACACATGTGTAAGACCTTTGAAAAAAAACAAAACAGGGCTAGAGGGATGGCTTAGCAGCTAAGGTACTTGCCTGCAAAGCCAAAGGACTTAGGTTCAATTCCTCAGGAGCTATGTAAGCTAGCTGCACAAGGTAGCACGTGCGGCTGAAGTTCGTTTACAGTGGCTGGAAGCCCTGGCACACCCATTCTCTCTTTCTCTCTTTTTCTCTGTCAAATAAATAAATAAATAAATAAAAATAAAATAAAATAAACAAAACTGTTTTTACCTCTCTCCTAGCTCTCTATGTGAAGGGGATCTTCCCAGTGGTCCTTCTCCCATTGAGCTGGGAAGGGGGAGAATTTCTCTTTGCTTGGGCTTTCCTGCTTGCTTTTTCTCCTAATGTTAACTCTCCCTATAATAAATCTCATGATTCACAATTTACCTTCCTCTGAGTCCATGGTTTCAGTTCTTTGATTACTTGGGCAAGGACCCAAAGTTGGGGGGAAAATGGGCTGCGGGATGTCTCCCACATCCCTATGGAGACCTAATCCCCCTCAGGACTCCAACCCTGACTCTCTAAGGTTCACAATAAGGTTTTCCTTAAAGGATGCTAGGGGAGGCTGGAAAAAATCTGATCTAAATCATGTTGATTTCTTAAACTCACATAACAGGAAATTGACACTGCTTAATTTTTTCTCTTCAAAAATTTTAAATTTTGTATGCATGTGTGTGTGAGAGAGAGAGAGAGAGAGAGAGAGAGACAGAGAGAGAGGCGTGGGGGAGCGCACTAGGGTCTCTTGCCTCTGACAACTAATAACCTAATGTTGTATGATTTTATGTGGGTTGCTAGGGAATTGAACCTTAGCCAGCAGGCTTTGCAAGCATGCACCTTTAACCACTGGGCAATCTCCCCAGACCCTTCCTTTGAAAAATTTAAGTTTTAGTATATTTTGGCACAACTTAAAGATGATTCAAAAGTTTCAAGTAGGGTCTGGGGAGATGGCTCAGTGGTGAAAAGCACTTGCTTATTCAGATCCTCAGCACCCATGTGAAATTTGAATGGATGCCGTGGTATAGGCCTGCAATTCCAGCATTGGGGAGGCAGAGATAGGGGAGCCCCAGGCCTTATTGACTAGCTAGTCTAGCCAATTGGTGAGCTCTAAGTTCACTGAGAAAAATTGTCTCAAACAAACAAGATGGAGGGGTGGAGAGATGGCTTAGAGGTTAATCTGTATGCCTGCAAAGCCTAAGGAACCCAGTTTGATTCTCCAGGTTCCAAGTAAGCCAGATGCACATGATGGCGCATGCATCTGGAGTTCATATGAGGTGGCTAGAGGCCCTGGTGTGCTCTCTCTCTCTCTCTCTCTCTGTCATTAATAAATAAATAAAATAAAATAAAATAAAACTTAAAACAAAACAAGATGGAGAACAATTGGGGAGACACTTGATTTTGACCTCTAGCCTCCACGTGCACACACATAAATGTGTACACACACTTGCACATATGTGTGCCCCCCCACAAAGTTAATTATATTTAAATTACAAATTACTAGAGGAAGAGAGAGGATGCATAGTGCACATCACAGAAAATATGTGAAGTAAGCACCTGGGAAATATGCAAAGCAAGAAGCAAGATTCTACCCCAAAACAAGCCATTGGCCAAAGTTAGTCTAAGAGCTGGCCTTCCATCAGGTGACTAAAGGGGAGAATTCGCTTCCCTACTCCATATTCAAGAGTGAGGAAAGGAACAGAAACACTTGGGGCGGCCCATAGGCCCAGAGTCTAGTTGTGGGCAGTGAGGGCTGTGCACAGGAGCAAGCTCTTGACTGGTGAAGGGGAAGCTGGAAGGGGACGGTTCTGGAGAGAATGCCTTGGGTGGTCAAGTAGATCAGTAACGGAAAGCATTCCAATGCATCCTACTACCAGCTGGGAGGACCCCGGCTCCAGACAAGGCTGTTTGAATTAGCTTTGCAGTCTGAAAGCTTTCTGGTTATTGACTCAAATAGTACTCTGCAGAGGAATAAGCTGTGCTACACACCAGAAGAAAGCAAACAAACAGCATTTACTCTGGTTTCCACAGAAGATGAGGTTTTATTTGCTCACAATTAGACTACTCATTGCATCCCTTCCTTTGGTTTGCATTTCGTATTGAGGTGCTTTCCCAAGGGCACTAAGCATAGCATGTCCAATGAGGACAGGAGGCTGGCAGAAGAACTGAGGAGAAATATTTGATTAGAATGGGGAAAAAGTAAAGATAATTCATAAAAAGCTCAAAGCAGATATCGTTACAGGACAAATACCTCAGGTGCTCGCTGTAGTGATTCAGGAGGACAAAGAAAATGGCCAATGAAATGACCTGCAGGACACAGTACAACAGCAGTGCCCAGGCAGGCATGTAAGGCAGACCTGATGGGCCAGAGGAAGCTTCATCCTCACGCAGCTCCTGGTGGCATGGAGAGCTTGGGAGATGGCTTGGTCAGAACAGTGCTTGCCACACAGAACAAGGATGTGAGTTAGGATCCCAGCACCCACAGAAAAGTCAAGTGCAGGAGCGTGGGCTTGTAATTCCAGCACTGGGGAGGCAGAGAGAGATGAATCCCAGGGGAAAGCTGGCTAGCTAGTGTAGACAAATTAGTGAGCTCCCGGTTTGGTGAGAGAGCTTGTCTCAAAAAAGAAGATGGAGGACTGGAGAGATGGCTTAGCGGTTAAGGTGCCAGCTGGCTAAGCCTAAGAACGCCGGTTCCAATCTCCAGGTCCCGTGTTTACCCAGATGCAAGGTGATGCAAGGGCGCAATGCTGCACTTGCCCACAAGGGGGCGCAAGCATCTGGATTTCGTTCGCAGCAGCTGAGAGGCTGCTGGCACGCCCATTCTCTCTCTGCCTCTCCCTCTCCCTCTGCCTCTCCATCTCTCTCTCTCTCTGTGTCTGTCTCCAAAAAACCAAAAAAAAAAAAAAAAAAAAAAAAAAACAGAAGATGGAGAGTCAATGAGGAGGATATCCAACACCAACATTGTGTCTACATATGCACGCACACACACACCACGTACATGCACTCACACATACGAACACCATGTACACACACTACACACGCATATCCTTGAGAGGTCTATGAGTCTTCGGCCAGCTAATTGTAGAAGTGATGTGCTTCAAGAACAGTTCTGTTGGAGTACCCAGCAGCTCCTCCTGAAGGTCAGTGTGACCTTGACAGTGCACTAGAGAATTTTCAATATGTTTACACATGTACAAACTGCTCTACTCCAGGCACAGCTATGCATAGGCAGACAAGCAAGGAGAGTGTCTATTGATGGGCTACTTGTGACCGGCAACCTTGGCATCTTTTGGCTAGAAATATGCTGGGGCTGCACACTAAACCTTTGCTGACCAGGGAGTGAACACATTTTGGAGTCTCATTGATTCTTGCAGTTTCTTTTGGGGCTTGATTGCCGGTACTCAACCTCAAGGACACACAAAGCGTCCTCAAAGCTTAAGGAGAGGAAGGAGTGATCTCACAGAGCAGCCCCTGGCTCTGCTTGGGTTGTTTAATTGCCTGTTGCTTCCGGCATGTCATCCATTCTTGGATTCATGTTAGCCAGCTGTAGAATGGTGCATACCAACAACGTCAGCGTCATAAGAGGTTAGGGATAGCCCAGGGTCCACCCCTGGGAAAGGATGCTGTGTCTTGTTGGTTGGACATGTCTACAAGCAAGCTTGTCTTTCTCTCAGATTCACTTTAGAGGGGCTGACCACCTTCAAGAGGCCACGTCACTGGGGACTGGCTTAACGACGTCTCCTCATCTGTTACCTGTACTACCTGGCTTTGCATTTCCAAGATAGTCACTTCAACAAGAAATGGATGAAAATAACCAGTTTTCTACCCTCACTGTCTCATGGAAGTTACTTTCACTTACTCTCAGAGAAGGATTAGTGAGGTCTAAGTGATTTTCTTTGGTCAGGGTTCCTATATTCAGCTGACTTAAGTCATCGAAAGAGCGCAGGCATGATACATGGCTTTCTGCAAATGTGACAAACTCTTTGTCTACTCCATGATGTGATCTCACCCCATTTCCTCAGATCTGGGGGGAAGGTTTTTCAGAAGGGAAAGGGTATAGGTATATGCCTAAGAACTGCTTCCAGCCATGAGACGCTGGGAGCCCTGGCTGACTGTGTGGAGGGCTTGAACCAGCTTGGGATGTCTCACAAGCTCCTCAAGGAAATTGACATGACAAGATATTGTGGGTGAGAAGCAGGCCTTTAATCAAACAGACAGCACTTCACTTATGTGTTTGAGAGCTTGATATTACTCTAGCACAGTTCCATTTGTCCCTTGGCACAATAAGCAGTCACAGTTTTTTCTATGTACATAAATTCAAACACCAATTATGTGATTAGCAAGTACATTTCTAATCAGAGCTTTAAGCTGGTGACAGGCACGGCTGTCTCCTCTGCCTTGAGTAAGAACATTTCCATACTGCTCTGTTGGCTTTCCACATACACTTAAACAAGGCCTGTGTGAACAGACATGTCCACAAAACAATCCGATCTTCTGCAACTGGGAGCTGATGGTAGAGTCTAAATTCATACTGGCCTGTACCTTCACCCACCCATCCTCTTGACTCTTGCCCTGGTTACCCAATTCCTGCAGCAACCCCAAGTCAATGCAGTTCACCAGCAACCTGGCACCCACTGAGGCAGACCATTCAGTCTCTGTGTGCCACATCAGCTTCTCAGTGCTGTGGCCAACCTCTGATGATGAGAGACAAACAAGATCTGCCCTTGATCCTGTCTTGAGTCTCCTCAGTCTCCTCGGGCAGAGTCCCTGTAAATCCTACATGCATAAAAACTCTGATGCACATAGAGATCACTGAAATGAAGTTAGAGCATCCACCAGGTCTCTGGCAGAGCGTGTGGTATTTAGAGCTGGTCCAGCCTTTGGCCAGTCCTCTGGGGGTGTTTTTCTGCTTGGCTCTGGCTCACGCTATCACTGATGTTGCTTTCCCACTGCCTTCCAACTGTCTTTGCCTGCACGTCTGTCCTCTCTCATGGCTCACATCCATGATCAGCTAGACTGAGGCCACTCAGTCCTTGCTACCTGCTCTAGAATCCTAGTTTGGCATCCTCCTTAGGTGCCAACTGAAAACCATGGCAAGCCCAAGAGAGGAGGGGGACGGGCTGAAAGAAACTGGCCAGAACTGGAACTTTATGGACCAATCTTGCCATCCTACATTGTGTGGACAGGAAAAATGTCTTTCCTGGTATCCAAAAATTGGTGAGAGATCAGTAGCTGGAACTCTGGGGCCTGAGCCTTTCGGAGGGTACATTGGAAGCATCACCCAGAATTTCCAGAACTCGAGCTATGATTAAGCTTTTTTTTTTTTTTTCCAGCTTGTCCTCTTTAGACTGGTACAAGTTGCTAAATACATTTCTGACAAGTCATATATGCCCTTCTCCTAAAGCCCTGCTTTTGCCTGAATTCTCTTTTCCCAGCTCTTTTCCTGACCTTTGTCTACCCACGGGGAATGTTTGCACAGCAAAAGCCTTTCCCAAACCCAGGCCCCCCCAGGAAACAGAACTCATACAGTTCTTCAGTATTCCCAGGGAACATTATTATCTCTGATGTGCCAGTGTGATCATGGGTATTTGCCAATCTTGTCATTTTAGACACAAATTGTCTTACATAATCTCTCAAAACATTCTCTTTCAAGGGACTTTGTTTCACCCCTCACCCCACATAGGAAACAGTGCCTGCCATTTTCAACTGGGAAGAACAATAAGAACAGAGAAAACATTTCCCCCTACTAAGTGGCACAAAGTATTATTATTTAAAAAAAAAAAAAAAAAACAGCTTTTGAAAAAAACAGCTTTTGTAGACCTTACATTTAAATACAGCTCTTTTCTAACATCAAAGCTCAATGCACAGTATTCGGTGTTGTAAAATATTCAATTTAAACTCTTCATTATTTATATTCTCCATCCCAACAGCCATTATTACACAGGGAGTTTTCTCCTGCAGAGAGCCCCCACCTGAGTGGGCTGCTGTTATCATCTGGGCAATTCTTCTCCACATGTGCTGTGCTCCAAAGCCTCTGCTGCATTGTCTTGTTCCCTTTGTGCTATCCAGCACCGAGAGTGCGCTCTCCACAGCAGTTTGCAACTGTCTCTCTCCACCATGAGTGTGAAGTGGACAGATCTGAAGGAGGAACATGACCTCCCAGGAATGGTGCCCAAGGACATAAAGGTTACTTCTCATTCTGCTGCTCTCCACCGTGGCTTCTTCTGTTTCCCATGCAGACATTTCCTGGCCTACCCACCACCACCCGGGCTAAACAACACTGCTCATTTCTTCTCTTAGGGTTCCCTGACTTGTGCTGTTTCCTTGTGGCTTTGGGAGCAGGGTGTCTTACCAGAACATTCTGCTTTGGCTACACTTGGAAGCAAAAGGTGATGGAATGTTTCTTGTTAATGGCTGATGATACACACCTGTGTTTTTTGATGATTGCAGAATGTATTCTATCAACAAGCTGCGATGAAATCTCTCCTTCTGTTGCCCCTGAGCTGCACATGGATTTAATGTTGGATTCAGCGCCCTTTCTTGGCTAAAAATTGTTTAACATATTTGATTATAAAATTATTGCCTTTGTCCCTGCCAATGAAGCCAGAAACATCTTGGACAGTTACACACTCATGAAAGTAAAGGATCAGTGAGTCAGAGAATGTATGGGAGGTGAGTGGAGATGGCACCAGAGCATCTTCCTGTTGGAGTTCAGGGCATAAAATAAAAAGGAAGCCTCCTTTGGATTCTTCGAAGTTTATGCCATGTGCTATTCTGGGCCATGTCATTGCAGTTACCACTGAATGGTGCAGGTGGTTCACCTCACAAAGCTTAACTCCACCCATCTTTCCAGGTTGTTTGAACTCATACTCCCAAGTCTTAAAGTCATCTTAAAGCAGGAGATGTCGTGTCATCATGGTATGACAATAAAAACGCAAAGTTACGTTAATAATACTTTAGAATTTCTAGTGACTGGAACCATTGACCCCATTGCTCCAGCCTCTGTTTAAGCCCTCTGGAGAAAAGTGAGTAGCTTACTTTGTAAAAGCCCAGTTTTCTCTATTGCCACATACATGGTTAACACCCCAGCCTCCTAAATGTCTATTCCCTTCTCATCACTGCACTTTGATTAGCCTAATTCAGAAGCGGACTTTTGCGTTGTGTTCATGATTACTACTGGGAATGATCAATCCCTTCAGATTCTCGAACAGGTGGTACTGCGAGCCAAAACATGTGCCTGCATATGCTAGGTAAAAGTGCTACCACTGAGCTCCATTGTTGGCCCTTAAAATGGACTTTCTTGGGCTGGAGAGATGTCTTAGCGTTTAAGCACTTGCCTGTGAAGCCTAAGGACCCAAGTTTGAGGGTCGATTCCCCAGTACCCACGTAAACCAGATGTATGGCGCATGCATCTGGAGTTTGTATGCAGTGGCAGGAGGCCCTGATGCACCCATTCTCTCTCTCTCTGCCTCTTTCTCTGTCTGTCTATCACTTTTAAACAAACAAACAAACAAACAAACAAACAAACAAACAAAAATTAAAAAACGGACTTTCTTCAAACCCTGTGGCGTCTGTGTAGATGAATGCCTCCTTTGTTCCCTTCCCCTGCTGGACTGTTGTGATGGTTAATTTCTACTGTCAACTTGATTGGACCTGGAACCAAGTTAGAATCACACCTCTTGGCCAGGTGTGTGAGGGTATTTCCAGGAAGGACTGAGGAGAAAAGACCTTTCCCCAGAGTGGGCCCTTTTCCCGTGTCAGCCTATATATGAAGAGGTCTCAGGTAAAAATGGTCTTTTCCTCGCTCGCCTCTGCCTCTTCTCTAGTGAGTCATCTACTCTGTCATAGCCATCCTAATGGACATCAGAATGCCGCCTTTTTAGCCTTCCAATGTGGCCTGAAGACAGGTGGCTCTCCGGGAATCCTCCCGTGCCAGACTGGGACTGCTGAAGCATGCAGCCTCATGGACTAAGCGGCTACCAGGTTCTCAGACCCTCCAACCCATAGATCATCACTGTTGGACAGCCCAAGCTGCAGCATCTAAGCCAAACTACCAAATCTCCATCATGACATATCTTCATTCTATCGGTTCTGCTGCAGAGAACCCTGATGACCACAATTGTCAAGGTCCCACACACTGGAAGAACAGTGTAAGCTAAGAGTGATTGGCATAGAAGAGCTACGCAGGAGAGTGGGACTTGCCTCTGCAAGGGTGGAATCAATAGGACACACCTTCAAGATGGAGAAAGCTGGTAAAATAAACATGGGTTCGGTTTACGGACCTGGCACCAGGAACACGAACCAAGAAGCAGGGTTCCAGGTACAGTGGCAGGACTACTAGGACCTTGCTAGGGGGCCATCCATGGGAACTGCAGCCAGGTCCCTGAATGTCTTTCCATTTGATCAGTGAAGAGACACTGGTCCCTAGGTAAAGGGGCAAACGTATACTCCTATCTTTCACTAGGGGCCCAACCAGGCTCTCATTAACTCACACATTTCTGAAACCAGGCTCCAACCCCATAGGGTCATCACCCCACAGTCATGAGGATGCTGGCTATTCCTCAACCCCATGCCTTCTCCTCTTGTTTCCATAGTGAGGAGGACTCTTTGAATTATTAAGACAGATCTCTGAATAAGAACCAAAGAATTCTAATCAGAAACAATAAAGAAAAATTGAGGCTTGAAGGGGCAGACATAGTGGGAAAGCTGGGCTCAGCTCTTTATGTCCACACAGATCCTTCTTTGCAGGAAGCAGATTGATGTAGTGGGTTAGGTTCAGACTCACCAAGTTTATGACTCAGCAATGTCTGTTTGACATTTATTACCACTCAAACAGACTGGCAGTCATAAATTCAGCTTTACTTTTACAGTTAATGACTCCTATCATGAGACAAAGGAACAAAGAGAGATAATCTGCGGCTGTGCTATTTATCTTGTATCTCGCCAAAGGACAAAAAAGGTGTAAAGAGAAAAGGTCAGGTTGTAACGGATTCACGGTAATATGCGCATGTGCATGGATACGCCATACAAGTGTTACGTGAATACGTGTGCTGCTTTACAGGGGAATACATGCGGGATTGTAGCTGCTTATCTGTTCTGTGATGAACAACAGCCTCTCTTAACTTGATGCCCCAGAGTCATCACAATGTCTGTCCTCCAGCCATGTGCTTGTGATGCTCTTGTGTTGAGTAAATGCCCATAGCTGTGGGCAGAGGCTTGTCAGATGAAGGGAACAGCAGGGGTGCAGGAGCCCAGGGCAGGGCATGAATGCAGGGGACAGGAGAGAAAGTGAAGCACTTCTAGGGAATCCAGTGACACCTTCTGGAACACTTTGATTTTTCTATTCGTAGGGGAAGCACTTCCCTGCAGGAGTTACTCCTCTCCCAGGACAACACTACCTCATCCCATGTGTTTGAAAACAAGAATATTCAAAGTGAGTGTGATAGATGAGTGACCTGGATTTAAAAGTCAATTCCCATTTTCCATCGAATAGTTCTACATTCACAGTGAACAATTATTAGTTAGTTTGCTGGCCAAGAAGAGGGGTGAAAAATGCACAAAAGTGATTGAACTTCTTCAAGTCTATGATCAAAACAAAAGCCTCAATGTGCGAGTGTAGCTTGCTCAGTAGTAGAGGGCATGGCCAGCACACTCAGGGCCCCAGGCTCCTTCCCCAACACTGTAACAACAAAACATGAACCTCTTCCCCTCTGGCCTCTAGGGATGTTTATTCTATAAGCCAGGGATAGTGTTACACACCTGTAATTCTAAGTACTCAGGAGGCTGAGGCAGGTGGATCATGAGTTTGAGGCCAGACCTGGCTATATACTGTGAGACCCTATCTAACCCCACATCAAAACCAACCAATGAGAAACAGAGATTCTCTGTCAGCCCCACTTCAAATACTAACTGAAGCTCAGAGAAAAACTAAATAAGGCATCCACAGTTGATGCACACAGATGGCAGAAAGCTTCCTTAATTCCGTGCTTCCCCGATAGCACTATTGTGTAGAGTACTCAAAAACAACTGATAAGTCATCACACGCATTTTGACCAATAGTACATACGCCCTTTATTTTTATGATTTGGAATACTACACTTTGAAAAAGATAAACTTTTTTTTAATTTAAAAACTAGTTTTCCTCCTAAGGGTTTCCATCTTTAGTCTCAGAAGTTTGGCCAAAGAAGACAATTTCTAAGAAAAAAAGCATGGATTTCTCTCTTTAGATATCAGCAATAAGTCAGATGACACCCAACATCTTCCCAAAGTAGGAATTATTCTTCCTTCCTGCACTCCATCCACAGGAAAAAAAGCTCTAATGCGTGACTATAAAAATAGGCAAACACTGAGGTCAGCTTCACAGAGAAAGGCTCACCAGCATATGGGAAGTTGGGCAGTTTTGAACCTGTAATTGTGGGGACACAACCCCAACCCAAGGACATTGAGAGATGTAAGCTTATAAGAACAGACAGAAGATAGGCTTATAATTGCCTTTAAGCAAGGGAGAAATAGGGATAACCAGAATAAAATTGTCAAAACTATATATGTGGGGAAAATGGGAATTTTGAGGCATTTAAAAATGTCTCTAAAATGGCATGTGATCTCCACATATTGGTTTTATTTTTTATTAGTCACATTTTCATGGACAGCATGTTTGAATCAAACCAGAGTGGTAAAGATGAAAAGGATAAGACATCCCAAACTTGTGGCAGTGTAGTCCATAAGACCCATTACCACAAAGGCTGCAGTGGGTGGTGAGCAGGTAAGGAGCAGCATCCGCTCAGAGGGAGGAGGAAGATTCAGCATCCATGGATGCTCTGTCAGCTAGGAGTGGCCCCTGGAGGTCAGGGGTGTGTGTGTGTGTGTGTGTGTGTGTGTGTGTGTGTGTGTGTGTGTTTCGAGGTAGGGTCTCACTTTAGCTTGGGATGACCTGGAATTTACTATGTAGTCCCAGGGTGGCCTCGTACTCACAGCAATCCTCCTATCTCTGCCTCCCGAGTGCTGGGATTAAAGGCATGCACCACCACAGCTGATTTAAGGGATACTTTTTCTTCATGGTGTACTGTTCACTCTATCTGTGTAGAGTGGAAGCTTCATTCCTTGTACACAGACCATGCTTCATTCCATTATTCTCAAGCCAGACAGAGATTGTATTTTTGACAAAACAGGTAAACATCCCTACTACCTCGCTTATACACACAGAATATTAATAATTTCCTTCGGGTTTTATTGGGGGACCTGATCACACCCAACCGTTATCAGCTTCTTGGAGACTCACATCAGGGAGCAGAACAATGGGAACTGGAGCTGGCAGCTCTTGAAATGCAGTAAGGTTGCTGGAAGTAGCCTGATGAACCCCATCCAGCAAGAAAGAGAAGGGCAAGAGGGATGGGCAAACACATAAAAAAAAAGAGACCTCAAATTCAAAACTTTGACCACCACAAGGAACCTTAAATTGCCTATGGTCTTGTCAGACATTTAATACTTGAAGAGTCATAACTCCAGTACTGAATTTGTACAGAAATCTCAAAAGAGAATTGTACCAAAGATGTAATAAGGAATCCATTATTGCATGAATTTCCCTGGTTCAAAAAGTTAAAAAAAAAAAAAGCACCACTCTGTATTTTTAGCCTATGCTGACCCTGTGACCATAAGGGGACTGTGAACTGGACTTACAACCCAAGCCTGGTGGCAGAGAAACCTTTCTTCAGAAGCAGTGTCACCTGCTAATGGCAGTTGGAGGGGTGGAAATAAAATTAGATTTTTTTTTATCCTCACACATATAATTTGAAGATTATAGAGTATGGTTTTTAAAGGTCAGAATGAATTACTAATTAAGTTCAGGCACTTGAAATTAGCAGGTGAAAACCACCTCTCATAATAGTGATTAAGGAATAATTAATCTTGCAAAGGAAAATGGCCACAAAGTAGAGTCAGCAGTAAATTTACTTTATAACTTGTGACCCTAGAGCCTTTAGAAAGTGGAGAATATTAGCTCCTTTCTTTCTTCTTGGGCTATATTCTTTAAAGAAAGAAAGAAGTAAAGAAAAGAAGAAAGGACAGAAAGAAGGAAGAAAAACTGAACCGTCTTCTAGGACAACAAAGTCCAAGCAGGAAGTCACCCGTGGCTCATTTCACAGAGCTGGAGACACACAGGCTAGCTGTGACTTCCTTTTCCTGTTCTTCCGCACAAGGAGGAAGCAACCATAATGCTATCCCAGGATCACTTTCTTTTAATATAAATGCTACAAATTCAGAGATTTTAACTATTATAAAATCATAGGGGATGTTCTTTGAAAGTCAATGGCTGACTCTCCTTGATGAATTAAAACCCTTGGGGAGAAGACTGGCGAGATTGCTCATTGGTTAAAGATGCTTGCTTGCAAACCTGTCTGCTCAAGTTTGACGTTCCTCAGCACCAGTATAAGGAAGGATGCAAAGTCACAAATGCATCTGTGATCTTGGGCTTAAGACATAGGGAGGCAGACCCAGAAGGATCCAAAGCTTGAAGCTCCTTTTGTAGCAGCAAGAGATCTGTCTTGGCAAAATGTGCTAATGGGGAAAACCAACTGATTTGAAGCCCATTCCAAGGGAGGGAATCCATGCCTGGTCCTGAAGGCCTAATCAAAATCCCATAGCTGGGGAGGTCTTAAGCTCTGTGGTTGTCTGGTTAAGTGGACATATTTTGCCCACCAAATTGTCTTCTAAATACTTAGGTTTATGCCCACATAATAATACTATTCTCACTTTTGCTCAGAGAAGTTTAACTTTTCAGATTGTGGTGACCACTGGGGAGACTCAAAACTCACAGACGTTCTGAGAAGTGACAGTGGAGTGTTCAGCACTAAGTGAGACATCTCTTTCACATATTCCAAGGCTCAGGGAGAATTTTTTAATATTTTAATTGTTATTTATTTATTTGACAGAAAGAGGGAGATAGAGAGAGAGAGAGAAATGGGCACACCAGGACCTCCAGCCACTGCAAACGAAATCCAGACATTTGCACCACCTTGTGCATCTGGCTTATATGGGTCCTGGGGAATCGAAGCTGGGTCCTTTGGCTTTGCAGGCACGTGCCTTAACTACTAAGCCTTCCCTCCAGCCCTCAGGGACCATGTTGGAAGAGGTGGTGGGAGGAATGAATAGCTAAAGGAAGAAGAGGAGTGCTTACAATACTGTTTTCCAGACACAAAGTAGCTATAGTATTTATGACCTCACAGTGACATGCTAAGTACACAATACCTGCATAATAGGTGGGGGAAATAATAATGACATCAAAACAGAAGAGACTGGTTAGAGAGAAAAAGGGGTTCAGTAGAGAAGTGATATGGGAGGTGAGAAAAAGTAGGGTGGTGGAAGGGGATTATGAACATGGTACATTGTGTAGATGTATGGAGGTTGTCACTCAAAAGTTTTTGAAAAAGAAAAGATCCTGTTTTGCAGACGATGGACGGAAGAAGATCACTGATACCTGGAGGTTTTCCTCCGACCTCCATATGCACATTCCCATACACACACACACAATAATTAATGATAAATGCTATTGGGAATAAGGCATGTTGGTACAAGCTTGTGATCCTAGCACTAGGGAGGCTGAGATAAAGAGAAAGTTCCAGGCCGACCTTGTCTACACAGGGAGATTCTCTCTCTCTCAAAGTAAATGAATAAATGCATACATACACAAATAAGTGAAGTAAAATTAAAAAAAAAAACAACCTTGTGGTTTCCCTTATAAGCATTTTTTTTTGTTTCCTTAGGTGGTCTTAGGTTTGAGACCCTCAGTCTAGACTGACACTCTCAGAATTCACTTCATTTTTTTTGTGTGTTTTAAGTTTATGGATTATATTTGAGTTGTATTTATTTATTGACTTATTTATTTTGGAGAGAGACAGAGAGAGAAGGAGAGGAAGACAGATAGAGATGGGTGCGCCAGCAGCCTCTCAGCTGCTGCGAACAAACTCCAGATGCATGTGCTCCCTTGTGGTCAAGTGCAGCATTGCGCCCTTGCGTCACTTTGCATCTGGCTAAATGTGGGACCTGGAGATTGCAACCGGCGTTCTTAGGCTTAGGAGGCAGGCGCCTTAACCGCTAAGCCATCTCTCCAGCCCCTATTTATTTATTTTTGAGACAAGGGCTCACTATGTAGTCTAAATTTGCCTTTAATTTGTGATGATAATCCTGTCTCAGCCTTCTGCATGCTGGGATGTCAGACATGGGCACCAAGCCTTGCCCATGTGTATTATATTTCAGGTGTATGAATATATGATAGAGTGATATTCTGACAGCCGGTTTGACATGCATGTTTTCAAGAAGAAAAGAAATTATGGCAGCACTTACATGCAGACGTATGTTTTTAAACAGTTGTTATTTATTAGTTATCTAATCCACACAACAAACCTATGAGGTAGTTTAGCATGCCTTTAGTATGAACAAATCAAGGAAAATTAAAAACAACAATAACATAAACCTGTCCCCACAGTAAAATTCTGATCACACCTTCCTTAGTCCCACAAAAGAAAAGCAATTCTTTGGACACGTTGGTCAAAGAATCAATGCACATTTAGCTTGGATGGAAAGTAGGGAGTTCAGTTATTACCTGGAAGTTTCTCACTGGGGAGTTTCGTATACTGTCTTCACACTGACCTGTCAGAAATACTTCACTTTTATCAGCTCTGCAAGCAATGTAACTCCTACACCTGAGCTTAGGTTCCCTGAAATTAGCACTGCCCATGTTTCTTATAGTTTTTGTCTTTTGCTATGGTTGGTCAAATAAACTCTGTCCCCTAGAAGGTGTGAAAATCCTTATCGTTCCAATTTATGTCTGTGTGCTATCTACAGGCTAATGAAACACAAATCCTACTGGTCTTTTTCAAAGCTCAACAACAGTAGTGGAGAGTTTTATGACTTTTTATCAGCAGAAGGAAGTGCTGCGGTCCTTGCTTCTTAGTAGATTGCTTTATGGCCATATTTATTTGTTCACTGGGCTGTGGAGACTGTACATAAGGGAAGCTCATTAATTTGGGTTTCACCTGAAGCTGATTTCTGTACTCTAGGGGAAGAACCTTTTTATAAAGCAAATTTGAATTGGATAGCCAGGACTACAAAAGCAATCTAACTCTCTAAGGAGACAGACTGGGCCTGGGTGTGTAGCTCAGTGGGAGAACACATGCTCAAAGCCCTGTGGTGCATCCCTAACATAACCCTAGAAAAGAAGATTACATCAAACAGTGATAACTGTCCTTATAAGGATAAATCATTTCATCTTAATATAAGGGGTTCATTAGGCATGAGTATTATTTTTTTTAATTACTTTCACAACTTGAGACAAAACTTCAGGTGGACAGATAGTACTTGGATAATTAACATTTCTCCAGGCAAACCAGAATGGTGAAAGTGCTTTAAGTATCAACAATGTAGATAGCACTTCTCTTCCATTGACGAGTTCTTTCTA
The DNA here is from genome assembly GCA_036365145.1 of Orientallactaga sibirica. NCBI lineage: Eukaryota > Metazoa > Chordata > Mammalia > Rodentia > Dipodidae > Orientallactaga > Orientallactaga sibirica. The sequence goes on from JAEOAD010000039.1 coordinate 1,318,737, forward strand.
TGCTCTCTCTAACTGGCATGTTTTAGAAAGTCACTGGACTTGAATTCTCCTCTACTATAATCAACTTTCTCTCTATCAGGGAATCTTCAGGCTATCTGGCCATGGGACAGGAACATAGCTAAGATTCAGAGAGTCTCTGTTCTCTCCATCAGCATTAACTGGTCACTCGAAAACATTTCCCCTAATACCATTCTCATCATCAATGCATAATAAACTGGAAAGTGAGATATGACTTAATTAAACACACAGAACCACATAGCGTATAGAAGCCTTCCTGCACAAAGATGGACATGCCACCTTCATGGTAGGTGAGAACGATAACTTCCCTTGTCTGCAAGGGGAAAATGAAGAAACTTGAAAACAAACCAACCAAACCTCTGGTGGGGTGTTTGTGGAAGGTGGCCAAAAGCAATGGTATTCAGATGAAGCACTCTCAGACAGTCTAATTACTGTAGCTGGGAGCTTATCTATATAAAGGACTTGGCATAGCTTCTCTGTAAAGCAAAAGAAATCTATGTTCATAGGCTTTCCTATATTAGATTATTAAAAAATAAACACAACACTTCATGGCAAGAGTTCAGGCACTAAACACAAACAAGTATTTTTTTTTTCTTTAACTTGGACAATGCTTATTTTACAGCAGAATTAACAAATAAAGCTTTATTTCACACATTTGAATAAAACCATCACTGGAGGTTTGTGTGCTTCTTTCCAAAGGAGTAAAACAAAATTCTCCCCACCACACCCTCCTTCCTTCCCACACAGCACTTGGTATGTGGCAGGAGAAGGCAGCCTGTCCCTGGGGAGTACACCCTCCTCAGGGGATGGCACCATATCCCACACACAGCAAACAGGCACCTTAACAACAACACTGTGCATTTCTGTGTCAGTTCATTTATTGCTCACGGGGTTGTAACCACCACAGCTCTCTGGGGAAAGCAGGGAATGTGCAGAGTCCTGACACCAGCAGATCCATTGTCTGTGGTCACAAGGTGTAAAGGGACAGCCTGGCAGGCCCAGCAGGAGCGCTGAGGACATCCAGAATGAGAGATACCACTTCCAGTCACTATGGCGAAGAATTAACCCTACAGAAAGGACTTTATGGTTGCCCTCAGACACAGCCCCTATTAGAGAACATGAGTTCTCTGGGTAGTCCTCTAAAAAGGGACGCTCTTGCCAACGTCACTGAATCTCAGCTCAGTGACAAGACCAATGGGAAATAGAAGGCTGGGGCTTCTTCAAGATGCATTCACTTTTTTTTCCCACAGTTCCTCAACTTCCTAAGAACGATCTGTTCCCATCTCATTCTGGGGTTAGGAATTCTTCTTTGGAGGCCTTTGGAAAAGTATTTTGCCAAAGTCATCCACTGTGAAGACGTTTTGTGCTGAAGAGGATCATCATGCAAGAGAAAACCAAAAACCAAAAAAAAAGACTTCTTTTCCTAAGCTAGGACTTGGCAGCTTGCAGCGAGGACTTGGCTATCCTTGAGAAGCTAGCCTGTAGAGTGGTCGGAGGGAAGAAGAGAGTGAGGATCCTCCATTTCTGTTTCTGCCCTGCTCTTGCACTCTCCGCGTTTCCACCGCCAGCCCGGTTTGTGAGTTGGAAGGGGAAGGTCTAGTACTTGTCCAGTAGATAGCTTCTGCTAGACGTCACCTGTTCTGGTTCTGTGCATGCTGTCATCAGTTGTATTTGCCATGATGACAAAAGCCTGTTTATTTCTAGAGACAAGTGATTTGTGTCATAATCATGAAGGCTCCCACAGAATCATTATTCTCTAATGAAATCTAGAATAAATTGGAAATTAATTTTTTTCCAATCTGTAAATTGAATAATCTCCCATGTGGTTGCTATATTACTGATAATTTAGAACCTGTGCTAAGTATGTTATCAGGAATGAATTTTTAAAAACTCATCCAAATACCATAATTAACCACAAAATAAAGAAAGAAAGAATGCTCGTTAACTTTCCAAAATCAAGATTGGTCCTGTGTTAATCTGCGAATGCTCACAAGAATTGATCATTGTTTGAGAAAGGACCCTTCTGGTGTGGCTGACAAGTAATTCTCCAGTGCTCCTAAGAATTGTTCATTGTTCAAGAAAGGACCCTCCTTGGTGGCTGATAAGTCGTTCTCCACAGCAGAGAAATGCTGGCATCTTTTCTCATCTCTTGATAGATGTTTTTATTACTTGTTCTTCAGGCTGTAGGACAGAAAGGAACACAGTCTTACCTTTCTGCATAATTATAAATGCCAACACTTCCTCTCTTCCTCTCTCCCTCCCTCAGTCCCAAACTCCCATATCATTTCATCCATTAAACTTAAATAATGCTGAATTTATATGGTGACTCTTTTAGGTGGACATAACCTCTGTAAATAATGGCTAAATTACCAATATCATCTCCACGTTGTAGACCTTTACACGGTCAATCCTGATACTGAATCCACTCTAAATGTTGTTAAAGTAAAACTAATAAGTGCAATTTTACTTTTGGCATCCTAAACCCATCCATACATAACTACATGCTGAGACAGAGTGAGGCCTTTTGTTCAAAGTAGAGAGCAATATTGTGGCACTTTAACATTTCAAATTGACATAAGCCTCATTCTCCATTAAGAATTTTGCATCGGGTAAACAGTAAAAATATTTTTGGCTTTTTTTCCAAAGAGTAATGATCTGCCAGATCACTAATTTCAAAAGAATGTTTAGTAATTCTTCACAACTGATCATTCATCACATGCCTGCTATATGTCAACAATGCCATATTTCTTTTCTATCATCACTTAATCCCCACCACTACCTTTAATGTATATGACTTTATGCCCAATTTTAAAGGTGAGGCTAGGTTCTCACAGCTGTTAAGAGGTGGAATTTGGACTTCAACCTACTGAAAATGGGAGGGGTCTCAAGCATCTTTTCACAGTAATTGATTGCTAGAACTAAATCTGTATGTGAGTGACAAGGTGGTTAAAGTGCCAGAGAAGGGTAGGATGCCTTGACAACATTCTGGACCTCATCATGAAAACCCAGATATCTCACCAGCAATTCTTTAAGACATCTGTTGAGTGGAAATTCAGGAAGACAAAGGAAAACCCTATCACTCATCTGGAAACCTCATTTCCAAGAAAAATGCTGTTCTAGAATACTCTTAGGCTTTACATAAGAATGTGAATGCTGTTGGTAGAATTCAGACCAAACGAAAATAGAAACTACATACTTTTTTTTTTCTTTTTAATAGCTTTGACATGTTGCCTTGGAGTGACGCTGATAACCACAGCTACTTTTTACTAGTTATGAAATGAAAAATGCTATTAAAAAAAAAGAAAAAAAGAAAAAGAAGAATTCATAATCAGTTTCTGCCCCAATCTGGTCATGACCTAAGGGAATTCTACAGAAGCTTCCATCTTCTTGATTCATGTGACGTAAAGGTTGAAAGTTCACACTGAGCAAACAAGTATATAATTCCATTTTCACAAACTGCAGAGATGAAAGTTTTTCAAGTGAAAATGAGTTTGGAGTGCACCTCCTGGGTTATAGCAAGGAGACCAAACACAGCCATAGAAAAGCAGTCATCAGTTGTGATTGCGTGCTTAGAGGAGACCAGAGTGTGAGGAAAGGGTGTTTTACTTTATGATAAAAGTGGTTTATTAAGAACTCAATCCCATAATGAGGAAAAATATCACTCACTTCCTTTTAATAGCCATCATAGTTATTCAGATTCTTTCTGGACACACAGAAGCAACGACAAATTACTAAGCCCAATTCCATATAGCTTTTATAATTATTCATCTGCTACTTCTGTCATTGCTGGAATGGCTCTTTCACATTTTAGTCAGTGTCTCATTTGATACAAAAGGAAAAAAAAAAGATTTTTACTATTAATAAGCATGCAGGCAGCTATTCCAAGAAGAAAATTCTTTTTTCATCTGAGAGATAAGCTGCATAATTCATGTATTTTTCAGAAACTTTGTTAACTATAAAATGGAAGAAAAACATACAGAAAAAGAATCCGCATGTTTTTATTTGTGGAGAGAAATACTCCATCACCAGTCATGTGGATCACAATGGAAGAGGCAACTGCAAATGAATCCTGTACAGGCCAGTTATACCATCACAGTATTATCAGCATGTATGAACACAATCAGGACAAACCCTACAGCCTTGGTTCACATTCACTACCTTCCTGAGAACTCTGTAGACTGTTCTTGGGATCTTGGAATGCTGTTAAAAAGTGCACGCCTTTAATCTCAGCTCTTGGGATGCAGAGGTAGGAGGACTGCCGTGAGTTCAAGGCCACCCTGAGACCTATGTAGCCAATTCCATATCAGCCTTGGCTACAGTGAGACCTTACCTCAAAAAAACAAAACAAAACAAACAAAAAAACAATAGCAACAACAAAAAAGAATTGGGAACACACACATCCCCAAAGATGCTTCCATGGCAGACAACTGTGGAATGACACTTCATTTGTGGGTTCTAAAGCCCCTACTGGAGGGCCCAGCCTTTGCCAGACATATGATGGCTTTTGAGACAAGCCAAATGAGAATCACACCTTCAGGGCCAGGTAAGAACCAATCTGGCTGCTCTTTCCATTCCTCCCCCTTTGCTGTATTTTGACCCATGATGGCCTAGCAGAGTGGTATCAAGGTGCTGGACAAAGCACATGTATTTGAAAGGACTGATGACAGGAAAATATTGGCTTCTCATTTCACTGCTAAATATGCTATTTTCTCTGAATTGCTGAGCAATTTACCTATCCCATATTAAACTATTCCATAAACAAGTTCCAAAGCAGAATATTCCCTAGAATTCTTAGCTGTCAGGCAGCAAGTTAACACTGACCACCAGAAAAAAAAAAAAAAAGTCCCTCACAGGCACCCATAGAATGACAGAAAACTTGTTGAGCAAAGAGGAGCCATGTTCTGACACTCTCCATAGCTGTGCCGCTCCACAGTCAAAATTGGAAACACATTCAGCTACTCAAAAGACAAGGCAGGAACACAAATTCAAAGGTCTGCCTGGGCTACAGAGTGAGAGTTTAAGTCTGGCCTGGGCAGCTTACTGGCACCTTGTCTCAAAAATGAAAAGTAAACAAAACAATGAAGCAAACAACAACAACAACCAAAAGGATCTATCTCAGTGGTAGTGTACCTGAAATGTGCCAGGCCCAAGACTCAAGCCGCAGGACTGGAGGCACCACGACCTTGTCCACCCTGTGTCCTCAAAGGTAACCAAAGCCTTTGTTCAACTTACTAGGCCAGTAAAATGATAAAGCAAACTAAATTGCATTTCCAAATGGGACATCTTCCAATTTCTGTTCCTTCTTTTCCTGCATGTCCTAATTTAAGGACAGGAATTCAAGGTTTTCCCAATGTGGTTCCTTATTCTGTCTGTACCAATCAATCACAGATCTGGTCATGTCCCAGCTGACCGCCAGTTATGCTATTCTCTGTGCAGGGCTGAACCACACCCTGTGCCAGCCCTTGGACATGGTCCTCATCATCTATGGGCCCCTCTCTGAGCATCTCTGGATTGCACACTTCCTGGGGGAACATGAGAGCACACTCATACAGTACACATAGAGCCCTGACCATAGAATGGCTACTTTGTTCAGTGAGCCCCTGGTGGTACCCTTCCTCCATGATTCTGGAGAACTTCACAAGGTTCCTGAGCTTGCTGTGTTCTGCTGCTTCTGCTCACACAGGCTATTGGTTCTACCTAGAAACACTCCAGCCTCTCTTCTTGCCCAGGTGGTCTCATTCCTTAATGGAGGCATGCTGCCTTTAGATATCCTTTCCCTAATTCACCCTGACACAACCAAATGTTTCTGCAAGGTTTTCAACAACCACTTGGGAAGGGAGAAGAAAGCCACAAGAAATGCTCAAGCTGTAGGAGGTGATCAGTAAACTCCTATGCTTAATATAAGAGACGGGCTTTGTTTCCAAGAAAGATGGCTGTCTGCAGAAAGAAGGGGTTTGGGGATAAGGGAAGGAGAGAAAAAGAATGTGAGAGACAGGGACAGAGCAGGTAATTTGTGTGCTGAGCACAAGGCAAACTTCAAATGGCACCTGAATCTTAAACACACTTGTCTAAACCAAGACAGATAAAGTGTTTGTTGTTTTTCATGAAATTCTCTGTGGTCTGGTTGATAGAGCCAGTGAGATGAAGAAGCACTGAATGTATGGGGGAAGAAGACATTCTGAAGGGCCAGAGGCTGGGGTCATGTTGGCAGGGAGGAACACACCAACTCAACATACCTGAAGGTAGGAGGTCAGCCAATCTCATTGAAATTTTATAAGCACAACATGAATTTATGCCAATCTGTCCTGGGAAAACAAACTCATATATAGCCCATGGGACAAAGAATTTTTTTTTTTTTAAATTCAGACCAATTAAAAAAAAAAACCCAAGTATCATGAACAGAAATTATGGATGGTCCAGTGTATGGATGTTTAAAATGAATATAGCTCTATTGCTTCCTAAATTACATAGACTAGCAAAATTGACAAAAAATGATTTGTAATTAACTTACCAAAGCACTTAAGAAAGCAAGCCTCCTCTGCTTAGACAGACTTGCATTGTTTATATGCAAATGAATGCTGCTCCTGTGATTCAACACTGCTTATTCCCCTAAGTAGGCAAATATTCTCTTTATAATCTTGTTTACACTATTCATTTACTTTACAAAACATTTTTCATAAAATCACAAAAAAATAAAAGTTAGAACCAGAGGGCCCCCAGGGATGTTCAAAGAAGTCCAACAAGACCATTTTGCTAACAGAAGAGCTGGAAGGAACCCTGACCACATGCATACACTCTCACCATGCCTGAACTCTGCACCTCCACCTCCAAGCCCCCTAGTGGGCAACTTTGTGTTCCTTTTGGGGTTTTAGCCTCACAAGCAAATGAAAACAGAACAAGAAGAGATCTGCTTGGTGGAAAGGAAGGCATAGCTGGATGTGGGAACCAGGTCAAAATTTTATGGAGACCAAAATTATGGTCTCCAATGACAAGTTCCCTCTAGTCATTAGAGCAAAGAGGGGCTACATCCATCAAAATCTCCCTAAATTTACAATGCATATCCTATTTAACCTATGTTGACTTCATTCTCTGTTGGTGAATTTGTTTTAGCTTTGTCAGAGGGCAGCGATACCCGAGGAGATAAACCACCCCTTATACTTCAGCTAAGGCCCGGGTGAAACCACAGAATAATGGGGAGATGAGCAAGAGTGCTGCTGCCGTGGCGAGCCAGACAGTCAACACGAGGGTGAAGGAGACACACGCTGAGGATACTCAACATGGACCAAAGCAGAAATCCAGAGGCTACTGAGAGCTCATCACTGAAGTAGACTTAAAACACACCTACCACAGCTCAGGGAATTTTGTCAAAGAGGGGCAGAAAGACTGTAAGAGCCACAGGTTGGGATGTCATACCCAGAGGCATTGCCCCCCCCCCAATAACAGACTGCTGCTCTCACAACACATAACCCATTGAGGAGGGCCCTCAGGGGAATGCGGACAGGGAGGAGAGAAAAGATGCCACCAACTCATGACATATCTATGCAAAAAAGCTTGGCACTGCATAATTGTCATCAGGACCCATCCACCTTATTCCTTATTCCTCCTTTCCACTCATCCAGAGTCTGGTTGATTGCTGACCATTTCTAAGCCTTAGCTTCAGTATTCTCTCCTCCATCCTTCCTGACTCCCTCCTTGTCCCAGGTCTCCTTCTTACTTGAGAGCATTCCAAGACGATTGCAGTGGACCACATGATTATATCATATTGCAATCATTTGTTTAGGACCATGCTCCCATTGAACAAGCATGGGGGCATAGCTCTCTAATTCAGTATTTTCTATCACTTTTACAAGGTCCAGCCCAGAACTGACCATACACACACACACACACACACGTGAAAACTTTCCTCACTAAACACCTAAGGGAAACCAAAAAAGGAATCTGCCAGCTGCACCGGGAAGAAGTTTAACTCCCAGGTGACCGCACTTCTCCTTTACTGCTCTGTCCTGGCAAGTCTGTCCTCATCTTGCATTTTCAGATAAGAAAAACAATTAATGAGTCTGAGCATCCCTTCCCCATCTTGCATTTTCAGAAAAGAAAACCAGTTAATGGCTCTGAGCATCCCCTCATCTTGCCCACCCTGCTACTATTCTTCTACATTCAAAAGGCTTGTGACTGACAGGCAGGGGGTCTCATTTTCAGCCTCACACCCAGAGGTGCTCGTGTGTTCATGAACACCGTTACTAATTTTGTTTAGCACCATTGTTCTATAAAACAAAGATCCCAATAGCAGCTTTCTCGTGGGAGCATCATGAGGATGAGATGAGATCATGCACTTGAATGTGCTCAGGAGCCACTAAAGATGCAGGGACACTGTGCCTCATGCTCACGCTGAGGCTCCTGCCACAGCTGCACTGTAATAGCTTTTCTGCAGAGCATAATGTGTGCACAGAGGAGGATGTCATAAAGAAGCCCATTCTTTTACATAAATAATAGTATATGCTAATGCAAAAGATATTGCAAAAGCGTTTGGCCTTTTCCCCAGGCTTTTGTTGTTAAACTCAGCACTCTCAGATGATGGAAAAATTTTTGTTGTTTGTGATGGAACCTGACGATTCCCAGGGATAAAGTGATGACTTTGTGAGTCCCTGGATAGCTTCCCAACAGAAGACAGCCATGCTGGGAAGACCAACCATTTGATTAGAAGGTTGAAGCCAAAGTTTACATCTCTGACCTTCAGGAAAAACAGAAGGCTGGGGCTGGAGAAATGGCTTAACGGTTAAGGTATTTGCCTGTGAAGCCAAAGGACCCAGGTTCGATTCCCCAGGACCCAGATGCACAAGGTGGCACATGCATCTGGAGTTCGTTTGCAGTGGCTGGAGGCCCTGGCGTGCCCATTCTCTCTCTGTCTCTCTTCTCTCTCTCTGTCTGCTTGCAAATAAATAAATAATAAATAAATAAATAAAAAATTAAATAAAAAAAAAAAAAAAAAAAACAGAAGGCTGGAGTGAAAGGTAGGCGAAAGCCACAGTTTCAATCAGGAACACTTAAACCACAGTAACAATTAGAACCTCAGAGCTCAGCTGTGCTCCCTGGGCAAGTACACTGGTGTGCTGGAAGGATAGTGTGGCCTCCTTTCACAAGGATGGGGCCACAGAAGCTCCAGGGCCAAGATCTTTCCAGACCTTGTCCTTTGTTTCTTCTCAGTTGGCTGGTCCCAATTTGTAAATAAAACTAACCAAAAGTCTGGCTCTTTCCTGAGTTAAGAACTCAGGACAATGAGCAACCCTTTTGTGATGCCTTCCAGTGAATTATTGAACTTGAGGTAATAGGTTGATGTCCAAAATGTATAGGTAGTCAAAAGTATAGGTGGGGGCTGGAGAAAGATGGCTTAGTGTTAAGGCGCTTGCCTGTGAAGCCTAATGACCTATGCTCAACTCTCCAAATCTCACATAAACCAGACCCACAAAGGTGAGGCAAGCACAAGGTCAAACATGCCCACTAGGTGGCACAAGCATCTGGAATTTGATTTCAGTGGCTTAGGCCCTGGTGCACTAATTCTCTCTCTCTCTCTCTCTCTCTCTCTCTTCTTTTTCTCTCTCTTGCTTTCTTTAAAATAAAAATAAATAAATAAATAATATAGGTGGGCAGGGAAGCCAGAGGCTGGTAAATATTATCTGGAGGGAGAGTGGTCTTGTCAAACACTGTAACCTTCTCTTTTGAAATGTGCACTAATCCAGGTAGTATCAGAACTACATGACACTACTTCAGTGGCAAACCTCCTTAAATTATCTGGATTTTTAGCATTCAGAGAACATTTTCATGTATAGCAGGAACTGAGAAGGTGCTATGACAGAAATTTCTCTGTAGGGGATTGTGACAGGAACATTTCATTAATTATCAGAGAGCAAGCTTCACCATCAAATACTTGACCTTGAATCTTACTTCTGATACATACTATCTCTGTGGCCAATGACTCAGTTTTATGATCCAAAAAAAAAAAAGGTTTGTTAATCAAAAGCCTATGGCTAGGAAGGTCATAAGCCATAGAGGGTCAACTATTACTATTTTTTTAACTAAATAGATAAATCTTGCCCACAAAATTTCCCTCTAAATGCTTGAGTTCATACCCATTTATTAATGCTACTCTCACTTCTGCTTAGAGAGATTCTCTTTTCAGGTAGGAGATGACTGGGGAGACTCAAAACTCATGAGAGGCTGAGCAGTGACAGTGGAGTGTTTAGCACTAAGTGAGATATCCTTATCACATTCTCCAAGGTTCAGGGACCATGTGAAAGAGGTGGTGGACATAATTTAAGAGCCAGAGGATGAAGAGGACTGCTTTGCAATACTATCTTTCATACACAAAGTGGTCATACCATTCATGACCTCATAGTGGCTGACATTGCCCCACAAGACTTTCATAATAGGAAGAGAAAAATAATGACATCAAAATAGTACAGGGACTAGGTGGAAAGCAAAGGGATTCAGTGGAAGGGACATGGGGAAGGGGGAAAAGGAGGGTAGTGGATTATGATCATGATATACTGTTTATGTGCATACAGGCAATCAATAAGAAGTTAAGGAACTGGGCATGATGTATTAATGTGCAGACCTCACAGGGCTGCCACGAAGACAGGTAGTTTCTATGTGAAAGGTTATGTGCCTGTTCTCTTACTATCTACCATTCGTAGTTATCTTCTACATGGACCTCAGTTTCAGGCTACATCAGTTGCTGAGAGTCTGTGTCTGGTGTGGCCTTCCCCTGGCATCCATGTCTGGACTCAAACAAATAATAAAGTACAGCCTACGGGGGCAGCAAGGGCATCTGGGAGCCAGCTCAAACTCAAGGATGTGGAAATAGCTTGGCTACAAAGAACAAAACTCACTGTGAACCACCATTCCAAATAATCATATTTTCTTAACTGTTGCAGAAGAACAACTATGACAGAGTGGGTCACACAGCTATGGAGTGCCACCTGACACCCTCTGCATCAATACTGACAGCAAATCAGTTCAACCCTCTGAACCTCCATTCTCCAATCTCTAAATTAGGGATGAGACATGTACGTAGGACATTCATAAGGTATGAAGGAGTGAATGAAAGCCTTTGTAAGTGGTAAATTTATGGTTATAAAGCTATCTAGGTGGAAATCATTATTATTAGAATTGTATTAGCATATTATTTTAAAATGCCTTAAATGCTGTTGTGGTTTGAACTAGATGTCCCAATAAAATCATGAGTTCTGAATTCTTGGTCCCCAGCTGATGACAATTTGGGAGGTGTAGACTTGATGAAGCAGGTGTGTTATTAGGGGTAGGCTTAGAGGTGTTAGAGCCAGCTCCCCTTTGCAAGAGTTTAGCATACTCTCCTTCTGTAGTTTTATATCTGATGTGGCAGAGGTGATGACCAGTCTCAGCTTATACCAAACTTTCCCCTGCTATCATGGAGCTTCCCCTGCAGATTGTATGCTAAAAATTAACAACTTTCCTCCTACTGGCTGCCTTTGATCCGGTGCTATTCCCCAGTAACAAGAAGGTAACAAAAACAGAAAATTGGTACCAGAGGAGTGGGGTCAATTGTTAAAAACCTGACTGTGTAGCTTTTGGCCTTGTGGAACTGATTTGCACAAGGGATGTGGAAGGATTTTAAACACTGGCCTAAGAGATGTCCTGCAGTGCTTTGTGGAGAGTTTGATGGACTATTTTGGTCTGAGTTTGAGAGACCTAAACCAATAAGAAATGTGGTCTGTGAGGTTTGGCTTATAAGAGGAAGAAAGACCTTTGTCCAGATTGGGTTTAGAAGCAGTTTGTGTGAGGGGCTTTCTGCATTCTACCTGCATGAGAACCTGGGTCCTTTGGCTTTGCAGGCAAATACCTTAACCACTAAGCCATCCATCCATCCAGGTATTTTCATTCTGTTGGTACCAGCCAAAAGAAAGGACTGGAATAAACCCTTCCTTATTTCTGTCAGCAGGCTGCAGAGAATGATGGCTTTCCAGGTTCCTGGGCCCCATGACAGCCCACTGCCTTGATTAATGCTACTGTGTTTCCGGAGGCCACTGAGATCATCAGTAAGTAGGAGGAAAGCATGTTGATGGAGTGCCTGACACGAGAGCTGAGATGGAGGAAGACTGTCTGGATCCAGTGGTCGTATGAGCAACTGGCAGCTCACCACAAAAGCTTAGTGGTAAAAATAGTCAGTGTGTCTATCTGTCTTTAAACTCCATCTTAACAGGCTGTTCAAGTCACAGAACCATGGGATGATTCACTCCAGAGGGCTGCTTTGCCTCACAGGCTCCCCCCAGCATCTCACAGAGGCAAAGGATAAGGGATAGAAGCAGATCACTAAGCACTCCTGTGTGCTGGAAAAAGACAAGCGAACTCAAGGAAAATCAAGAGTGGATTCTGACCTGGTTCCCAATTCCAGATCAGAATCCACTTTTGAGATCAAAATTTTATGGAGACAAAGATTTTCCTCTCCAGTGTCAAGCTCTCACTAGTCTTTGGCTAAAAGAGGGGTTACATCCATCCCTAAATTATTAATGCTTATCCCATTGAAACTATGCTGACTTCACTCTCTGTTGGACAATCTGTTCTTCTTTTTCAGAAGATAGTGAACAGAGGAGATAAACTACCCCTTACACTTCAGCAAAGCCACAGCTGAAACCACAGAGGAACTGGGGAGATGAGCAAGAGTGCTGCTTCCATGATGAACCTGACAATCAGCACCAGGGTGAAGGAGACAGACTCTGAGGATACTCAGCACTTATCAAAGCAGAGATCCAGAGGCTCCTAAGAGCTCATCACTGAAGTAGACTTAAAGCTCACTCACCACAGCTCAGGGGGTTTTGCAGAAGAGGGAGGAAAGACTGTAAGAGCCACAGGTTGAGACATCATGTCTGGAGGTATTCCCTACCCAAAAATAATTGACTACTGCTCCCACAACACATAAACCACAACCCCGTAAGGAATACCTGCAACCCCACTGAGGAGAGTCCCCAGTGGAATGGGCGCAGTGATGGGGGAAAAGAGGGTAGCAACACAAGATGTATCCATACAAAATATGTTGTGAAGAAGGAGAAGAAGAAGGAGAAGGAGAAGGAGAAGAGGAAGAAGAAGAAGAGGAAGAAGAAGAAGAAAGAAGAAAGAAGAAAGAAGAAGAAAAAAATAAAATAATAAAATAAAGGGGACTGGTGGGAAGGGTGAGGAGGGAATGAAGAAAAAAAGAAAATGAATTTTTGAATCCATTCTATGGAAATTCATTGACAGCCATAGCTGACCTATTTAAAGAAACCATCAAGAGAGTCATGTTCACAAAAAAAAAAAAAACCTCTTTGAACGTGCATCCGCATATAAGTTTATGTTCAATGGAAAAGCTCATTGGAGTTAGGCTATGGCTGTGAGCAAGTGAGAACCTAGACATGGGGATCCATCAAGTCTCATTCTCTAACTATTTGTCTTCAGTTAATAGACAAAAAGAAATTGATCATGGAAAATTTAGGGCTAAAAAACAAGACATTCCAATTAAGATTCATGCTGAGTGCTCTTATCTGGTGCTGGCGAGTCCTAGTGGGGAAGAAAATCCTTTTTTGTTGACTTTGTTAATACTTAAGAAGAAAGACTAAAGAAATGGATAACATCGCAGTGATTCTCAGAGGGCCGATTCCTGAGGCAGCATAATTATCTGTTTCCAGCCATGACCTTTCCTCCCTGGTGACTGGTACAGAGAGGGAAAGGAGCAGATCACTGGAAGGCTCTGTATGAGCTGCAGATGCCAGGACATGGTCCGCTCCTGAACAGCTACTAAAGAAATGTTGGTTATCTGCAGCACAACGGAGCTACCTGAAATACGGTGGTACAGCTCCCGTAGATGTCAGAGTAGACACACGCACAGCCTGTTAGCCGTGGCCAAGACAATGTTTAAAAGCATTGAACATGCACATGCAGCTACCAGAGCAGAAATGGGAAGACGCAAACAGGATAAACAGTGACACTTCTCAAGGGACATGTAATACTGAGAAATTCCCATTTCTGATGCCAAAGCAGCTCACGCTAATGAGCAGCAAGCTCCCATTAGACATCTGGGTATGACGTCTAAATGGAACACGTGGCTGTCTCTTGTGTGTCCTCATTTCTCCAGTGTGTGTGCCATCCAGCCTGGAAGGTGTCTTAGGATCTCACAAAGCACCTAAGGTGACAACCCCCTCAGGGTTCTTTTATTGCTGTGTTTCTTCCTTTCTTTTCTTCTCCCACAGGTCTCTCACAGTCTGACTCCCTGACCTAAACTTCAGAGGCTAGAAAGCAATAGCTTTCTGTCAATAAGAGTCCTGCTCTACTGACGACACGGGCTCATTCTGTTGGCTATTGGAAGTGATGGAAAACATAACATGTTGAAAGGGACATGGACCTGCATCCATGAGGGTCTGGGAACAGAAGCCTTAGTTAGCATGTTCTAATCATGTGACACGGGAAAAGCACTTTGGCTTCCTCAGCCCTGTCCTCTGCTCTGTGATGGCAAGGCTGCTGTTTGCTCCTTACATTGTTCTAAGTGTTGGGGGCACAGAGGGAAATCAAAACAGCAGAAACACAAGCCTGACAGCTTAGTATGGAGACTGTTGGTAAATGCAGAGTGAAGTGAAGGGGGAAGTCATGGACTGAGGATGTGGAAGCAGGAGTTGCACGTTTGAACAATGTGTGGAAGAAAGGGCCTGAAGGGGCATTCACTGCCCTTTGACATACTGTCATGAAAGGGGCAGCCGAAGACTGGATCTTCCAGTGCATGGGGACAGAAATAATCTCTTACCAACAAGGTCTTCAAGAGCAATCAGTGCATCAGGAGCTGAGGGAGAAAGCTGGCATGAGGACAAGACAAGACTGGAGGAAAGAATGTTTAGATGCATATAGGGCCTGCGTACCTGTGATACGTGCAGATTTCTTATGCCAACAAATGGAAAAATGGTAATGTGGTGGCTTTATGCTAAATATTTAGTAAATTAAGAGGAGAGGAGTTAGGAACATGGCCCAGCAGCAGGTATGAGTGCTTGCTACCTAAGGATGAGGGCCTACAAAGGTCTGGTTCACCCTGAGTTCAATTCTCTAGTATCCACATAAACAGCTGGGCATGGCCAAGCATGCTTGCAGCCCCATTCTCATGAGAAGCAGAGGTGAGAGAATCACTGAACCTCCCTAGTCAGCAGGTCTGACCACAAACAGCAACTCCATGTTCAGTGACAGATTCTATCTCAAGGAAACTAGTGGATGACCAAAAAGAAGTAAGACACTACTGTTATCCTTTGGCCTCTATATGCACACATGGGATATGAATATGAGACCACACATATGACACCTGGTACATACACAGACTCACAAAAGGATGGGGAGACTGGGAGATGGCTCTGCTGGTAAAGTGCTTGGCCATACAAACATGAGGATGTGAGTTTGGATCCCAGAACCCATGTAAAGGCTTGGCATGGTACATGTAGCTGCAGGGTTTGCTGCATAGCTAGTCTAACCAAATCAGTGAGCTGTAGGTTTGGTGAAAAACCCTGTCTCAAAAATTAAGTGGAAGGGTGGAGAGATGGCTTAGCAGTTAAGGAGCCTGCCTGTGAAGCCTAAAAACACCTGCTCTAATCTCCAGGTCCCACATTTAGCCAGATGCAAAAGTGACACAAGTGCACAATGTCATACATGGGCACAAGGGGGAGCATGTGTCTGGAGTTCGTTCACAGTGGCTGAGAGGCTGCTGGCATTCCCATTCTCTTTCTCTCTGTCTCTCTCAAATTAAAAAAAACAATTAAATGGAGTGTGATTGAGTAAAATATTTGATGTCAATCTCTGCACATATACACGTATCCATGTGTGCTCACACTATATGAACATACATATATACAAATGCATACTACATACATGCAAACAACCAAAACTAGGGAAAGAAAAGGGACAAGAAAGAATGATGTAAGTCACATCTGACACCTCTTCACACAAGGCAGAAGATTTCAAAACATGAAATTTTGAGCTGGTGTAGTGGTGCACACCTTTAATCCTAGCACTTGGGAGGCAGAGGCAGGAGGATTGCTGTGAATTTGAGGCCAGCCTGAGACTACATAGTGAATTCCAGGTCAGTCTGGGCTAGAGCAAGATCCTACTTCAGAAAAACCAAAAACAAACAAACAAAACAAAAACATGGAGTTTTGAAATGTTCTTTTTAACATTGCCCAGAGAATCACAACAATTATTCCTTCTCTTATTTTTTACCCAAGACTGTGTCTTATGCATAAAATGCTGATTGAAAATTTTGGTATTGCCTGAATCAATATCAGGCAATTTCAGGAAACATAAATGACAGAAAGAAAGTTTAAAACCCCAAGCTTGTTTTTGTTACAGAACCTGATGAGTTTTGTGAGCACAGTGTTGTGAATATAAATTATTCCCCATAGCCTCATGTATTTGTGATTAAGTTTCATATTAAATCTGCAGCACATGAGCCTTTCTGGAGGAGGAGTGTCACTGGGAGAGGGCCTTGGGGTGTTGTAGTTCAGCCCCATTTGCCACATTGATTCTCCTTCCTCCCTGGTAATGTAATGATGGATGCCGGCTGTCTGTTTCTGATATGCTTTCCCCACGAGACTGAAATTACCTCTTGAAACTGTGAGAACCAGAAGCACACCCTTTCTTTCCATCAGCTGCTTCTTGTTAGGTGGTTTGTCCCAGCAATAATAAAGTAACTTGAGACTTTATATTTGTAATTGAGACGTTGTACTTGAATTTATAAATGTTGGGGCTTGTAAAGATTATGAGGACTTTTAAAGTTGTACTTAATTCATTTTGCATCATGAGATGGCCATGATTCTATAAGGGAAAAGGGCAGAATGGGCCGTTTGTGAAGTGGACCCCATAGTCTTATATGTTTGTGATCAAGCCTCATACTTGATCCCTAGCTGGTGGTACCATTTGGGAAAGTGGAGTCTTTGGAGCCTTGCTGGGGATGAGCCTTGGGATATTATGGCCAACCCTGCTTGTCACACTTAGCTTGCTTACTTTCCTTCCTCTCTGGTAATAGAATGATGTAATGCAAGTTGTCTATTCCTGTTCTACCTTCCTTGCCAAAGATGAAACATCCCCTCAACACCGTGGCTGGAAATAAAGCCTTTTCTTCCATAACCTGCTTTCTAGTTGGGTGTTTTGTCCCAGCAACAAGAAGATCACTGCTACAGCAAGTAACTTGTCCATGGCTGGCTCATGGGTGTCAGATAATGCTTCACAGCCTGTCATCAGTCCTGAGATAAGGGTGCTTCTCAGTGACACGCAAAGTGCACTTCACACATTTAGAGAGTGAAAGAAAGAATTCTCCCAGAAGATAGAAAAAGGTCCAAGAAAGGATGGGGCTGGCAGGACAGCTTGGCTACTTAGTGACAATTTTTTTAAAGAATCTCATTATTTGTAGCAATTATATTAATGTACATTTGTTTTCGTTTTCTTCCTGCCCTCTCTCAAGTAGACAAATGTCAAGAGATACAGATAGAAATGTTGGACAGGAAACATCATTCTTATCGTCCTATCTTGTGAGGAAGTCGCTTGACTCCAGGGTAACTAAAAGGATTCCAGAGGAAGACAGGTTCACAGCTTCTGTCTTGGGTTAATGGATGACTGTTATGTAATGCTGCGTCAGACAGGCCAAAAATGCCACACCATCCAAACACAATTTTTCCCAACCATGTCTTTTCATGAAACACTTCCCTGTGAGGATGGCTACGAAGACCCAAACCAAGAACGGGAGACTCCATCCCATGCCACTGAGAACCACATACTGTAACTCCTGTTTTCCTTCCAAGCTTCTGTTCTACCAATGCTCATGCTGCCTTTCAGAAATTATGCTGTTCTATTCCTTTCACTGTTCACAACCATGTCCTTTAATCCATCCACTGACTAGTTGGGAGGGAAAAAACAAAGTAAAACAAAACAAAATTAAAAAAAAACACCTCTTATCAGTTCTCTTCCCCACTTAGAACTCTTCAATTTCCCCTCCATGTTTTAATATTTATATTTACATGTTACACTAATTTACTAAAGAACAGTCCCCCACCTAAAGCGTATACTATGTGCTGGACATGGTGAGACTGAAGTGGGTTACGTGCACTGTCTGTTAGCTGCCTATTCAGCCTGGAGCCCTGGCTTTCTGAAACCAAGATGGTTGTGAGAATGTCCCTCAAAGACCTGCACCTCCAGCGAGCAGAGAAAATGAAGGTTCCACTGTTGACTATGCCTGCTTCCCCCAGGCTTTGAGATCTAAGGCAATGGGGATATTGGGTAGATCCTTTCCTGGAAGACAGTGGTTTCTTGGGAGAAACTGTGCTCCATCATCCAAAAGACCCTGAGTTCTAAGACTACACAATAGAATAGGGCCATCCAACCTTCCCCTCTGCCTCCTTTACTTTGGGTGAGACGTATGGTCTGACAGCTCTCCTGGATCCTACCAGATCTCTCCTTAGTTTCTTTCACAGATATGTTCTCTAATAAAATCTTTGCATGTTTAATCCTCTCTGGGAATTTATTTCTGAGGACCCAGTCAGAGAGTAAGAAAATGATAGCCTGTGTGTGTTCAATGTGGTGACGGGTCTCACACATCTCTCTGTCACAGAAATGAACACAGTGGTTGGCTTATAACTAAGAATGGCTCACCAGCAACTAGGAAAATGCTCAGCACATAGTAAATACTCAGTAAATGTATTCTGAAAGAGTTAATGATTATTGGATTAATAACCGAATGTCTGCTGGTTGAATGAATGAATCCATGAGTGAATGACATACATGATGAGGGCCATTACTGAAATCAAATGCTGTACTGTATTCTTTCTTTAAAGGAATAAGGGAAAATGGTTAAATTGTAAATGACAAGGAAGGATTATGGGCAAGATTTCAAATAGGTCTATTAAGATTTGCATTAAAAGTCTAATAGTAAATTTTTTGAAGTTTCATTGTTTTCTTGCTGATTGCAGTAGGTGTTTCTTAGTTTGTGTGCAATGGAGGAAAGGTGTATGGTGTGGTGAGGGACATTCCACACATCTGTAAATGAGGCAGATCTGAATTTTCAGAAGAGACTCAAAGAAAATCATAATTTCAAGTTTGAATGTCTCTATGGTAAACCTGGAGTAGTGTCAAGAGCAAGGGCTTTTCATGGAATGAACTAGACTTATATAACTTACCCTACACCAGGCTTTTATTTTGGTACATGCTATATTTTAAGAAATGTGATTTAATTCAATGTGTATCTGCATTTACAATTTCCCATTTTCAGAAATGAGAGTTGTGGTATAATAAAGTTTAAAAACTGAATGTTCAATCCTGCATATCTTTCTAGCTAAAAAGGGAAATTTCCCCTTCTCATTCAATATTTGTGAGAGCATTACTGTGTCACAGAATGCTGTCTAGCACAAATCACACATGCTGCCTAACACACAAACATGTGCACTAACACAGAATTATGTGTGCCGTGAGGTAATACACAATTATATGTATTGGCTAACACAAAATCATGTGCACTAACACACAATCATTTGTGCTGTCTAATACCCAGGCACTGCTCTGAATAGGCAGCCAGGGATGAAATGGCATAGAATGTATTTTAATGTCTGAGATTAACTGACAACTTGGTGTTTCTCCAAAATTAAATTCTACTTGGAGAGGCTTCACATCCCAGCCCTGTCTTACCGTTGCAGAGCTCACTTTCATCTGGGAGTGTTCACAACTCCATTTGTGCAGGGTCTGTGCAGCTTCCTCTAAGGGCTTCCCACCCTTTTGCTCATCTTGCCAATCATCAAGCTGCAGGCCCACGTGTCAGAGGTTTCAGTCTACTGTGGAGCAGCCTAGCCCTTCATGAACCCATGCAGTTGTAAAGTAGCCAGAATGCTTATTTCTCCATCCATTTCCACATTCTACTCTCCAAACTCGTAGGTCCTCTCCATTTCCCTTACACTAAAATTGATTTTTTTTTTGAAAATTCTTAAAACACTTGCCTTTGGAGGACCTTCAACAAATTTAACAAATATTTACTTAAGTCCTGCTTCTGTCGGGCATCGTGTTCTGTTTTGATAGGACACTGAAACATATAAATAAGCCCAAATAAGCTTTTGTTGTGAGAACTTGAGCAGGTTGGCTGAATTTTCCCCTTAGAAGGAAGATGAAGCTATCTGTGCTAGTTGTGTCAAGGACACAAGCAGCCACACATTAGGCTGGTGTGGTGGTAGGGGGAGTGGGAGTGGACAAGTAACTCTTCTGGGACTCTGTAGAGTAGTGTGGTGGCTTTAAAATATGTCCTCAGGGCTGGAGAAATGGCTTAGCGGTTAAGGGTTTGCTTGCAAAGCCAAATGATCCTGGTTCAACTCTCCAGGACCCACATAAGCCAGATGCACAAGGGGGCACATGCATCTGGAGTTCATTTGCAGTGGCTGGAGGCCCTGGTGTGCCCTCTCTCTCTCTCTCTCCACTCTCTCTGCCTCTTACTCTCTCAAATAAATAAATAAATAAATAAATAAATAAATAAATAAATAATATGTTCTCAAATGCTTTTATACTCCTCCTCTCACTAGGAGAACCCACCCTTCTTTACTTTGGCAGGAACTAACTTGTTTCTGTCACTATACGAAAGTAGAGATTTGCTCACAAAAGGAACTGAGTCAGCTTCTTTGGACTTCATCTTGGCTTGAGTACTCTGGAGAAGACCAGCTGCCATGGCAGGGGGAAGGAGTTCACCATGAGTAGAGATGCCTGCTCACAGCCCATGAGCACACTATCCTGGCTGTGAGTCCTTCCAGCTGCCCCGCCCCCTCCTGGAAATAAAAATACTTCATGGGCTGCAGCCAAGACCATATTCTGGCATCAGTTCTGAGTCACAAAAGCTGTGAGGTAATAAGTGGTGGTTGCTTTAAGCTGCTTAATTTTGGAGTGATTTGTTGTATACTTGTTATATAGCATTGGATAGGAAATTGGACATTCTTATATTTTTGAGTTTGTTAGATGCCATAGCCAACTCTCCTCAATGCCAGGAGTGTCAATGTTGGTTACTGGTTAATATAATGGCAGTGTGTATCCATGCAACATGTTGGGCCTGATGGCATCTTATCCTCGTAATAATTCCATTGGAGAAGTAGGGAAATCATGATTCTCCAGTTTACGACTGCTATAGGGAGTGAACTGTGTGAAGTGTCATAGATAATGAGATATGTGGGTGCCATGAGAAGCAGGGGATTGTGAATTGTAGCCTGATATGATCCCCTCTATGTTATAGCCTCACCATGAGGAGAAATGCTTGTTAGCTAATTGAGCAAAAGAAAGAATAAAAACAAAAATTATTCCTTAGGGGCCACAAAGTACACTAGGGAAGTTGTAGAACTTTAATTTAACCATCATAGGCCTGATAGAACTCTTGTTAGCATCAGTGTTCAGACAAGGACTCTTGAAGGTGAAAGAAATTGAACAAGAGTATTTCTAATGGCCACTGTGCCACTGAAGGATACAGGCACTATATATGTCTATGCACATGTCAAGGTCACTGTGATTCACACAGCATTATGTCCCCTTCTAGTTTTAATGTTATAATCTGACATAATATAAAATGGGATTAGTTCTAACTTCTTTTTGTCACTTAAAGGCATTTGCATTAGGGTAAAAGGACAAGAACACATTTCACCTCCACTTTCAACCACTTTCATCAGCTTCAAAAAGACCACCGACATTTGCCTCTGTTGTTGCTAATGACAAACATCACTGCCTTTAAAACAAACACATCATTTTTGTGTAACAAAACTTGACCAAACAAAGTCATGCAGGTGCTGAACAGACACAAGCTTCTGTGTTCAGCAAGATTTCTTGAAAGTGCTGAGCAAGAATGAACATCTTCGGGCTGGAGAGATGGCTTAGTGGTTAAGGCGCCTGCCTGCTAAGCCTAAGAATGCTGGTTCCAATCTCCAGGTCCCATGTTTAGCCAGATGCAAAGTGATGCAAGGGCGCAATGCTGCACTTGACCACATGGGGGCGCACACATATGGATTTCGTTCGCAGCAGCTGAGAGACTGCTGGCGCGCCCTTCTCTATCTGTCTTCGTCTCCCTCTCTCTCTCTCTCTCTCTCTCTGTCTCTCTCCAAAAAGAAAATAAAAATTAAAAAAAAAAAGAATGAACATCTTCAAATCAGCCTGAGGTCTTTGGAGGAACCATTATTCCATCTCTCGTCACTTCCTGGTCCATCCTGGTTGGTCATCAGTCATTAGTTGTAGCTGAGCGTTCTGCTGGTCTGCCATCAACTGTCCTGCTTAACCAATCTCTCAGATGGCCACAGCAAAGAAACAGAAATCTCAACTGGTAAGAGCGTCCCAGAATATGCACTGCCCCCCAGATGGACAGGACTGACCTTATCACCTCCAAGATGGGTGCTCACATCCTCATCCCATGGGTGAAGAAACCAAGACCAACAACACATGTTAAGAAGCTTCCAGTGCCACACACTGAAGGACAGTTGAGTTTGAGCAGCACAGTGTCACAGTCCACATTCTCCATCACGAGCTCTGCTGCCTCTTGGGCCCTTTCTGCTTCCTTCATCACTGATTGGATGATCCTATGCAGCAGGCATCCTCCCGCCTCCTTCACCTCTCAGAGAAACACACACATGTGGTCTCTGGCCCTCCTGTGCCTCCTCCTCCTCTGCCTTGCAGGCCAGCTGTGTTCTTCTCTGTTCTCCTCAAGCCCACCTCCCATCTGCCTCCTCTCTGACTGCTCCACAATCACGTTTGCCAGAGTCACAAGCAGCCCACATCCACACTCTGCAGATGTTATTAAGACATTGCTATAACAAATCTCTCTCCTGCCCTCGACATTGCCTGCCTATGGTTCCCCACATCTTTTCACTCTGAATTCTGACATACCAGACACATGACTCTCCCACACTTGCAAACAACCCGTTTTCATTTCCTTCATCCCCACATGTAAATTTTGCTCTTTTTTTAGGCTGTCCCCTTTGCTCACATCCCCATCATTCACCACCATTTATGCTAGTTTCAATGTCTGCTCCACAAGGACTCTCAAAATCCACCTTTACTGCTTCCATGTTCTTCTAGTTATTATGTTTTCTTATGGGAAAACTTCCTGTGAATGAAACC
The DNA here is from genome assembly GCA_036365145.1 of Orientallactaga sibirica. Lineage (NCBI taxonomy): Eukaryota > Metazoa > Chordata > Mammalia > Rodentia > Dipodidae > Orientallactaga > Orientallactaga sibirica. The sequence continues at coordinate 1,341,903 of JAEOAD010000039.1, forward strand.
AACCCGATGACATTCTTCTTTCCTTCGACCTAACTTTTGCCTTCATTCAAACCAATACCACCACCCTCAAGTCTTGAGTTGTGAGTCACATTATAACTAGCTTTCCCTTATCCCTGTACACCTCACACTCTTGTTAACGTCTTATCCCCCTGCACTGCACCTACAACACCCCATCCCAAATCAGAACACTTCCGACCTGGGCTGCCTCAGTAGCCTTTTGATCCTGTTTCTTGATGCATGTGTGTGCGTGTGTGTGTACACATGTGTGCATGGGCCTGGGGCATGTTATTCAAGGGTTCTACCACTTCCTAATAGCCCTAGCCCTCCCTTTTCCACTCTTTATTTATTTTTTTATTTTTATTTATTTATTTATTTATTTTTTTTTATTTATTTATTTATTTATTTATTTATTTTGGTTTTTCGAGGTAGGGTCTCACTCTAGTCCAGGCTGACCTAGAATTCACTACGTAGTCTCAGGGTGGCCTTGAACTCATAGTGATCCTCCTACCTCTGCTTCCCGAGTGCTGGGATTAAAGGCACGTGCCACCACTCCCGGCTTCCACTCTTTATGAAAACTTAGTAATACACAATTCTGACTCCTTATTGGACATCACACAAACCAACTTCCCCTAGCAGAGCTGGGTACACCCAAACCCACACTTCCTTCCCCACCTCTCACAGTCATTGAGATGCACAGAGTATACATGGTTTTTGATGCTTGTTGGTTTTGCCATTTTTTTTTTACAGTGACCATGGTAAAGCTCAGGAAAACTGGAAGAAAGATAGAGAAGGCTCCAAAGATCGGTGTGGCTAGTCATTATCATTAAAAATGGTGACCCTTGACAAAATGAACAAAAGTAGAAAATGTAAATAAAAATACAAATTTTTCCCTTTAAAGCACTTTAAAAAATTTTATTTATATATTTATTTGAGAGAGAGAGAGGGAAAAAGAGGCAAATAAAGACAGAGAGAAAGAATGGGCACACCAGGGCCTCTAGCCACTGCAAATTCCAGATGTGTGCGCCACCTTGTGCATCTGTGTACCACATCTCTCCAGCCCTACAGCACTTTTTAAAGGAATTAAAAAGCAGGCCTTGGAAGCTTGGGTTCTTTTTCCTCTCTTGCTGCAAGTTCTCCTCATGTTCGTGGTGGGTGACAAGCATGTTACCTGCAGATGGCACTGCCTGCCATGGGTAGTGGGCCTGCCTTTCTACTCAAAGGTGACCATGTGTAGGTTCTGAAATGGAGGAAGTGGAGGGTGGCAATCTTTTCTCAAGTTGAGTTTGTCCCTTTTTGCTGTGCATTCATCCTCACTGGGTCTGCTTCTCGGTATTAAATGGTCATCTTATCACCTTCAGCTGCCCGTGTACCCATAGTGGCCTCAGTCTCCTTATCTTCATTTCCATACTCTTCCTCACCATTGACATCTTCCTCTTCATCATCAAGCCCCTTGCAAGCCTCCTGATTCCCATTTTCCTCAGTAGCATTCCCACTGGGACAGAGATCTTTTCCATTCTCTGCCTCCTTCATAGCTTCCTTTTTCTCCTTCAAGACAAGGAAGCTGTTATCCATGGCTGCATCTGACAAGGTGAGGCCTGTGGGTGAGCTGATGTTGCAGGTAAAGAAAAAAGCCAGAGTTCTGAGACTGGAAAGCAAGCTGCTTGTGTCCACAGGGAAGTGTCTGCAGAAAGCAGAGTGCGAAGATGGCTTTTCAGAGGAGCCAAAGAGGCAACTTGGCCTGCTTAAAACCTGCTTTCTGGGCTGGAGAGATGGTTTGGTGGTTAAGGCACCTTCCTGCCAAGCCTAAGATTGGAACACTGGTTCCAATCTCCAGATCCCAAGTTTAGCCAGATGCAAAAGGTGACACAAGGGTGCAATGCTGCACGTGCCCACAAGGAGGTGCACATGGCTGGAGTTCATTCACAGAGGCTGAGAGCCTGCTGGCGAACCTGTTTTCTCTCTCTCTCTCTCTCTCAAAACAAAACAAAACAAAACAAAACAAAACAAAACAAAACAAAACAAAAAAACACAACCTACTTTCAGTTTCCTATACTGAAATGACTTCAAGATAATTCCACCCTGTCCACATTAAGGCTATTTAGGGCTCTCTATATTAGTTCTAACCTCTTGCTTACAGCAGCTCAAGCCTATTTTCACCCCTTTCTATATCTACTACTCATTTCTAGATTGTTTCAAAGATTTACAGATCCCTAAAGGATCCTGTGGGGCAACTTCTAGATATACAAAGCATCCTTAACTAAGGGTCAGGACCAGCATGAACTCATTGAGCAGTTCATGTACCACCTCTTCCAGCTTCTCACAGAGAGGGCCGATGCCTCTTCTCTGTGTTCCCATCACTCCCAGCTCATTCTGGAATGGGCGTTCCCAGCTTATATTAATATTACCCACCTCTGACTGTCTTTAATACCCATTGTAGTACCTAAGTGCCAGTCCCTTGTAAGCACTGGAGACACAGCAGTGAATAAGAGCCACAGTATCCTTGCAGCAAGGGGACCTTTACTGTATTTCTAACGAGTGAGATAATAGAGATGGATAAGATAGGTAGATAGACTGATAGAGAGAGAAAGGAAGCACAGAAAATTGCATAGAGCTCTGCCAACAAGCAGGGGTTGTTGGAATCTCCTCTGAGTGCAGTGGAAGCCTGCAGTGATTTATGTGGAGGGGAATATAACCTGCATTGCATTTTAAAATGGTTGCTCTGGCCGCTGGATGACACAGCACATAGAAAGACAAACGTGCCTACATGAGCCAGTCGGGAGACTGTTGTGAAGAGGGAGACAAAGGCAGAAACTTAGAGGTTGGAAGTGGGAACTGGGAGTGGAGACAGAGAAGGGTGGATGTGAGAGCTGTGGCAGTGGTCACAGGACCTGCTCATAAGAGAATGTTTAAGAAAGGAAGCAGGGTTCAGGGTCAGACTGTTGCCTTGAGTGGCTGGATAAATGGTAGTACTGTCTAGAGACACGGGGTGTGGGGTCAAAGGAAAAGGCAGAAGGTTTTGGAGGAAGGTCCAGTATCCACTTTTAATCATATGAAATTTAGAATGCATGTTGGATATCTGTACTGAAGACCTGAACTTCACATCATTGTTTGAGAGAAAAGATTTGAAGGGGTGTGGGCTTGTATCTGTGTGTGTGCGTGTGTGTGCGTGTGTGTGTGTGTGTGTGTGCATGCACACACACGTACACACAACACACAGCTGGATTAGATATCTTCCAAAGTGTATGATAATGGAAAAGAACAGACAATCCAGAAATGGTCCCTGTATTCTGTTTATAACCAAACTTAAGTGATTATTTTCCATAGGCAAAAGCTGTGGGAGTTATTGAGACTGAGCAGACTTGAGGTCACTTGTCAGATTTAGAACTTTTTGTCCCTTGAAATGTGTCATACTCTCTAAATAATACTGGTCCTCTTGGCAGCTATGGTGGATGGCCTCCTAATACTAATGAACACTAATGACATGTGTCCCCTAATCAGTTTCCAGTTCTTCCCATTCACACAACGGCAAAGCTAATTTTCCTTGGGATGATCTTCCACAGTCCTGTCAAACTTTAAATGTGCATAGTGAGAGTAAAATAGACACTTTCACGGAGGAAAATACCTTTCATCAAGACTGTGTATCCTGAACAACTTATCTAATAATCCTGCTCCCAATCTCAGAGGTCTGTTCTCCATGAAAGTTCTGCAGTAATTTCCTGTTCCAAGGCAACCACAAAAACATCTTTCTCACTCATCAATGCTCTGAGAAAATAGAGACTTGCATGTTTCCCTTTAAAATAATCTCTGTATACAGATAAACCTTCACATTTCCACCAGGTGGTATTTTAATTCTTAAGTATCCTAGGTACCATTGATTCTAGGTGGATATTAAGAACACAGAGAATGCTTAAATGCTTTCATCAAAGGTATACAATTTGGATTAAAAGAGCTGATCTTTCCTTTATAACTTTTGTTTCTTTTTAAAATATTTTGTTTTATTTATCTTGAGAAAGAGAGAGAAAGAAAGAAAGAGAGAAAGAAAGAAAGAAAGAAAGAAAGGCATATAGAGAGAATGGGCATGCCATGGCCTCCAGCCACTACAAATGAACTCCAGCTACATGCACCACCTTGTGCATCTGGCTTACATGGGTCCTGGAGAATTGAACCTGCATCTTTTGACTTTGCAGGCAAGCACCTTAACCTCTAAGCCATCTCTCCAGCCCCATTTATAACTTTTGTATGTTCTTGAGGTAGCTAAGACGAAGCATGTGCCACCATCACTAACTTGGACCACTTTTTCAGAGGAGCAAGAAGACTTTCTGATTTTGTCTTTTGCTTGGAAAGTAACTATTCTGTCTCATATTGTCACTGCATGTGGTGAGGCTGTGCAGGGTTCTAAGAACCATCCCGTGCATTTTGGGTTTTGTGTCCATTCTTGGGTCAATTCTGTTCTCAGGTCAACTCTTGTCATTTGCACACATCAGCGCCAGATTCTCCTGCAGGTCACATCCCTGAGACTGGAGGTGTTAAGAATTAATGTTGGCTTTAGCTCACATACATGGATTCTAACTTGTTCTACCTGACTCTATATGTTTTTATAAATTTTTTTATTTGTCATTATTTGTAAGCAGGGAGAGAGAGGAGAGGAGAGATAATGGGCATGCCAGGGCCTCTTATCGCTGCAAACAAACTCCAAATGCATGTGCCACTGTGCATCTGGCTTTACATGGGTACTGAGGATTTGAACCTGGGCCATCAGGCCTTAACCACTAAACAATCTCTCCAGCCCTCTATATGCTTTTTATTTCAAAACCCTGTCCTGTACATTTCAAGAACAGGAACAGGGACTGGAGAGATGGCTTAGTGGTTAATCGCTTGCCTGTGAAGCCTAAGGACCCCGGTTCAAGGCTTGATTCCCCAGTATCCACATAAGCCAGATGTACAAGGAGGCACATGCATCTGGAGTTTGTTTGCAGTGGCTGCATGCCCCGGTGTGCCCATTCTCTCTCTCTCTATCTGTCTGTTGCTCTCAAAAAAAGAAATAAAAATAAACAAAAATTTAAAAAAAAAAACAAAAAGAACAGGAACAGGTCCAAGAATACAGCCTTCAAGAGAAAGGTCAGACAATTCCCATAATTACTTAAACAAGCACATCCTTCTGGTCTTTTTTCTGATTTAGACCATGGCAAAGAAACATTCCTTCTCTCTCTCTCTTTCTCTCTCTCTCCTTCCCTCCCTCCTTTCTCCCTCTCCTCTCAACTTTGGAGGGCATATCTACTGCCTAGGCTTTAACTTTCTCGTAATAGAAGACTTCTCCACCTCTAGTTTGTATTAGCATACTAGATTTGTTTTCCAGCCACTTGTAGGACATTCCCTTTGGGATAGTGTACCATAATTCAAGGGCAGAATATGTAAAGGTGACTTCCTGTTCAACTTACTAACATGCCTCTAGATGCTTCCCCCGTTCCTCCTACCACCTGGGCTGGACAAGCAGGCCCTGTGAGTCTCTTCTCAGTCACCCTGTCAGCCATGATTCTCCTGGTTTCCAAGGATGGGAGGTTGGCTGGAGCCAAGGAAGAAGCACAGTGGATGGCGCTTTTAACAAAATATGTCCACTTCTAAAAACAAAGTTTGGCTTATGTGAATACCAAACAGTATTTGTTTTTGTTTGTCAAGGTAGGTCTTGCTTTAGCCCAAGCTACAACTGATATGTAGTTTCAGGGTGGCCTTGAATTCTTGGTGATCCTTTTAACTCTGCTTCCCAAGTGCTGGGATTAAAGGCATGTACCCCCATGATGGGTTCCACAGTATTTTTTTGTTGTTGTTGTTGTTTGGTTTTTCGAGGTAGGGTCTCACTCTAGTCCAGGCTGACCTGGAATTCACTCTGTATTCTCAGGGTGGCCTCAAACTCACGGCAAGTCTCCTATCTCTGCTTCCCAAGTGCTGGGATTAAAGGCGTGCGCCACCACGCCCGGCTGCACAGAATCTGTTTTAAGCAGTGTTTTCATGCATAGTCTCTGCTTCCTCACCTGCCTCACCATCTACAAGCTTTCCCCAGGCTCTGCCACACACAAGAAACACTGGAAAGTAAAGTCAGTCTTTCCCTCCCTCCCTATGGACGTGCCTAGGCTTCTCAAATGCACTGACGCATGCTTGGTCTCCAGCCCAGATTAACCTCAATGCAGCATCATTCTCTCTGTGTCACTATTTGTACTATCTCTTTTCTGTCTGTTCTTTGACTCTTACAAGAACTCACTTTCATATATCAGTATTTAAATGGCCATTATTGTATCCATTAATTTAGTCTCCTCACTTAGACAAGAGAATTGTTGAAAGTTTAAAAAAAAAATCAAAATTTCTGGGGCGCTACATTCTTCCAGTTGAACTGACCCATTCTCAAGCAGCAGGTCTCCAGCAAAAGAGGAGCACACCAGGAAATCACAACCACCCCTGCCGCCCTCATCAGAGGTAACAGGCCCAAGTGGTGTTCGAGTGCCACTGGCAAGAAAAACAAGTTTAAAGTGAAGCATATATAAGGCAAAGAAATACTCTCAAGTACTTTAGAATTTGAATTTAGAACTATGTCTTATGGCATTATTCCACGTTTGATTCTGCATGACTTAATAATTTGTTCCTCTCTATCTCCAACTCTCTTTTGGGAACTAGTACATTTAAGGACAGAGAATAAAGACAATGATTTATTAGATTCCATTGGCCATTTTCGTACAAGTAGCTACTCCTTGACTCTGAAAATGAGTCTATAACCTGGAGGCAAGGAGGTGCATGAGAGGGAAGAACTTACTAGCCCCTTCAGCCCTTGCCCTGCATCTAGGGGCAGGGCCCCCAAGGGCAGCCATTGACCTTGTACCAGGTTGTTCACCTGTTCATAGCAGGTTCAGTCAGATTCTCGGAGGCCACACACAGACTGTCTAGTCCCCTCTCTAGGACTTCTGATAATAAAACCACTTGTTCCCCATATCTCCTCCAAAACTATCACATGAGTGGGTCATGAGGATGAAATCTGTCAGAGTTCCAGAGCACTTAGATTGTTTGCATTATGAACACTAAGCTTGGAGAGGGTCAAGAAATGAAAATACACAAAGTTACAATGGTAAGAAAATCTAGAAATATGTGCACATAGAGGATACTAACAGAAGATAACAGGCTGGGCTGGCAGCTCTCACTGCTTTGTGAGTTCAGAGCAGACTGAAGCAGGCACTGTCTTGAAACTTGCCCGCACTCCTTGTCATCTCAACCTCCTCGGTCTGGACTCTCCATCACACTCAAGGCAACCTTTGTTTTTCTTCCTCAGGCCCCTCCCATATAAATTCCTCACAGTTAACATTCTGATAATGTCATATGCCAGTCTCACTGTGTGATTATTTTTTCCCCTGGGACTTCAATGCCAAAGTAGGCAAAAACATATTTTTCTTTTTCTTTTCTTTTCTTTTTTCTTTTCTTTTCTTTTCTTTTCCTTTTCTTTTCTTTCTTTCTTTTTTTGAGAGAGACACAGAGAGAGACAGAGAGAGAGAGAGAGGAAGACAGACAGAGAATGGACGCGCCAGCAGCCTCTCAGCTGCTGTGAACGAACTCTAGATGCAAGCGGGCCCTTGTGGGTAAGTGTGGCATTGCGCCCTTGCGTCACTGCATCTGGCAAAACGTGGGACCTGGAGACTAGAACTGATGTTCTTAGGCTTAGTGGGCAGGCACCTTAACTGCTAAGCCATCTCTCTGGCCCCACATTTTTCTATGTTGATCCAAGTTTGACAACCCCCCAGTAGGTGAGTATAGGAAAAAGGCGATCACTTTGAAAGCAGAAAAAAAACTCTGCAGTCTCATCCTAAGGCAGGCTCAGTGCTATAACTATTACATGTTCTCTTGAGAATGGCAATATTCCAATTAGTAGGGAACATTTTGGAATGGTATCCACGGTATTCACTGACTTCAGTAATTCAGATGCTGATATCCTTCACCTTAATTAAATGAACTGTTGAATAAAGGAAAGTATTAATTATGGTGTATCCATGGTGGGCACAGGATGGGATATTTTAATCAAAAGATCAGGAATAATCTTACTTCAAGGTGAAAAGATAAACCACCCACACAGGCAGTAAAACTGTACTTTAGAGCCATAAAGCAGCTCTTGTTAAGAAAATCTGGCGACCAGACTTACTCTTTCATCTGTGCACTACCTCACAGGAGCTAATCACTTGCTATCAATTTCTTAAATGACACTAGAGAAAGTGTTGTAAGCACAAAGGAAGAAAGACTAATTAAAGTGATTTTCAACAGAAGTTGGGCAGATAAACGTCTCTAATCATCATTCTCTGATCACAAGTGTCATTTATTCTTAATGGAATTTTTAATGCTGGTTTCTTCCCTAAAAAGTGAAGTATCCTATCAGGAGTTACAATATTTAAATCACCATGCATAAGTAATAAACAAGCTTTGCAAGGAAAACCCACAGAGCAGGAATTTTATGAGAGAAGAAAGCAATTTCTTCTGGATAAAGCCACGAAGTCAAGGCTTCAGTAGCCACACCAGCAACAAAACTGCTTGCAGTCTTAATGTCGCCATCTTGCTTTCACCTGAAGCCCCACCTCTACCCCGAGCCTGCTTTCTCTCTCTGCTTCCTGACGGTGATGTCAGGCTACTTGAGCACTAACAGTCCCCTCTTCTGCGCCTGCATCCATGGTGGGCGACAGCACTTCCACATGGTTCCTCAGTCACCCTAGCTGCTCTTCCCTGACAACTGACCTGAGGAGCTCCTTCTAACACTGTATTATGAATGCAAATCTTTTATGGACATTGTAAAAAAAATATAAAGACTTTAGCCGGGCGTGGTGGCGCACGCCTTTAATCCCAGCACTCGGGAGGCAGAGGTAGGAGGATCACTGTGAGTTCAAGGCCACCCTGAGACTACATAGTTAATTCCAGGTCAGCCTGGGCCAGAGTGAGACCCTACCTCGAAACCCAAAAAAATGGCATGAGCATTAAGACATAAGGCAATTTACTGATTTATCCTTCTACTAAGCGACTTAGAACTTAACACACACTGAGTCATTTGCTATTTGTAAATGACTGACCCAGACAATGAATGTTCTGGTATCTCTTAGCTTTTATGTACCTCCTCACTGGAAATCTCCCAGCCATTCTCCAGAGAAACAAGTCTCTAAATATAGAGTCAAAACAGCACTTTCTGCCCCACAAGGTTGAGTAGTTACTATTGAGGTTAGTGTAATGTGAAAGCTGCTGTCCTCAGGTACACCAACCATGCAGAGCACTGGGAAATCTGCTGATCCTGATGCTTTCCTGGCATTATGGGAAAAGAGTCTGGCCTCCTTCCCATCCCATCAGAAGGGTACAACTGATAGCTCTCATCATACTTTCAGGCTGTGATGACTTTCTCAAAACATAATTTCCCTGATCTTCCCTTTCCAAGAGAATCATATTTTACTTTTTGGATTTTAAATTTATTTTTATTTTATTTTTTTAGAGAGAGAGAGAATTGGCATGCCAGGGCCTCAGCCACTGCAATCAAACTCCAGACACTTGCACCACCTAGTGGGCATGTGTGGCCTTGCATTTGCCTCACTTTTATGCATCTGGCTTAAGTGGAGAGAGATTGAACATGGGTCTTGGGCTTTGTACACAAGAGCCTTAACTGCTAAGTCATCTCTTCAGTCCTACTTTCTGGACTTTTACCATGACATGGAATACAAAATTTATGACACTTGATTCCAAGACAAAAATAGAAATCCATGTAATTGGCTTTTGAAACTTATTCTAGAGGTTCCTGAAAAATCTGGAACTCTTACTCAGTGGTCTGGTCTAGGAGTTATGCTGACCACAAGGTGGATTTAAACTGAGAAACTGGAGAACTTATTCAGAGTTCTTCAAAACCCATGAATGGAAAGGTGTCCTCTTCTGGTAGGAAAGGTTGTCCTCTTTGACAGAGCAGATAGCTTCTAGAGGGACTTAAAAGATGTAAGGGAACACGGGACACCTGTCTGGCCAGCCAGATCACCCTACCTTGGTGATCAGTGACAGATTTGAATATCACAGCCAAATCACCCTCACCTCCATGAAATTAAAAGGGGGGCTAGCTGAGAAAAGAAAGGGGACAGGAGGAGTAGGAGGGAGACAACAGAGGGTAATGGGTGTGTGTGAATATGCTCCAAATACATTATGCATATATATTAAACTGTCATAAAACCCACTATTATATATAATTAATATATGCTAATAGAAACATTAAAAATGGGTAACTTTATAACATCCAGCAAGTCCCACCTACACAGAGACTTACAATATCATTTCAGATTCAGGCAGTCAAGAGCAATTAGATTCTAATGTATTAAGCTATCTGCCTTGAAAATCTGAATTGCCTAGTGAGTTTATCTTATTTATCATTGGAAAGATGTCAGAAAACTGGATCTATTATTTGAATTTTACCCATTATAAAGGACAGAAAATCAGAAGTTTGAAGGTCTCCTATTTAAGGAATTTATAAGATTTTCTTGTTAGAGCAGAAATAAGTTCAGGGGTGATTGTTTAGAAATCAAAGAGTAAAGTGGACATGTCATTCTGTTGGACATCTTTAGAAGGAAGGGCATTTATATAAGGAAGAGAAAAGGCAGACAGCTCGCTGGAGAATTCAATAGCACCATAGACTGACTGTAGGTATAACTTTGAACTAATTGTGTCCTAGGGCTTGAAAAATTCCCAACATTTCTGAAAGCTAACATTATAGATTTTGATTGTATTTGACTATGAAGCATGAAATGGAATGAGGTTTTTTTTTTTTTTCTGTAACTCTAAAAGTGATAGAAAAAAATCCACACTCCTTCTATTTTCTATTAAGGACAAGTGAGGGTGAGATGGGCCTATAAGAGGACAATTATGTGTGTCTAAATTTATACTCTGAGTTACATCCTACACTCTTAATGCAAAATAGAATGGACTTGATAATAGTAGTTCAAAGTACACAATATTCTGAATGCTTATAACTAAGTTACAACAGTTGTTAACACTTAAATTGCAATATCCATCACACACAGACATCATGCTTTTTCTAAGTATAAATCTAGAAAATATGGTGTTTGTCAAATGCTACCAGTCATTTATATTTAATCAGTTAAGACTATCCAAAAGAAGTATGAGTTGTACCATCAAAAAATTCCTGAGAAGAGAATTGATATATTCATTAATGGTAAAATGAAAAATGCAAATGACAAAATTCATAGAATCAGGATGGTAGAGAGACTCCACCACAGAAGTTTCATAACTAACATGAGAACATATGGGTGGGGACATATTCAATTTATTTTATTTCTTTTCAAAGTTATGATCCTCAGTTTCTGGAGAGCAATGTGTTAGTTGCAGATTGACAACAATGAAACTGATAATCCATTTTTTGTGTAAGCTGGGAAGCCCAGAAGAAACCAGAATACAAAGACTAGATAGTGACAACATTCAGAACACATTCGTTTTCATCTTTCTTTCCTTTTTAATTCTTGGCAGTACTAGGGATCAAACTTGGGTCCTCATAAGTACTAGGCAAGTACTCTACCACTGAGCCACACCACTGGCCACAGGAAACATTCTTTCTGATAAAGTAGGATAGAATATCAAATTTGAAACTGTTGGATAGAATGAAGCCAAGATCACAAGAAATTCAGAATGAGACCACTCTGGCAGCTTGTCCTGGGGCACTCAATTTCCTACTTCCCAATAGGTGAGTTCAGGTAAGGAACTGTGAGCAGGCCACATTGGTGAGAATCCAATGGAGATCCAGAACAGCCTCACAATCTTTTAAGTACTAAGGATTATCTAAACATCCATTCACCCATACCTCAAGGCTCATCTGGAATGGAAGTTTATTGAGTATTAATAGTTAATAGTTCCTCAGAAGAGAACCCCATAACAAGTACTGCCAAGGTACTTGAGTATTCTTTTTAATTATCATTGGACTTTTATTAAAATTTAATCTTCACCACAGTCAGATGTTGGTCTTGTTGTTATTTGAGGCAAAGTCTTACATAGCCCCAGCTGGTGTCCAACTTACTATGATGATCTTGAACTCCTGATCCTTCTGCCTCTATCTTCCAAGTATTGAGATGATAGGTAGATGCCACCCCAGTCAGCTCCTAGTTAGTTTTGATATGTATTTTCATAAGTATTGCTTTTCATACATGTGGATTTTAAGCTGGAGGGAGGCAGTTATGTGCTGAGAGCCATGCAGAGAGAAGACAGTACAGCCAAGCCTGAGCCAGTCAGGTTCATTCTCACAGGATGATGGCCCTTAACCATGCATACTCAACCATGAACATTCCTGATAGCCCCAATAGCAACCTCTTCTTTCGTGGAACCCCAGCAGCATTCTGTGTCTCCTCTGCCTATCTAATTACATACTGACATTGTTATTATTTGAACACTTACTGCCCTCGCCTGACCCTGGCTAGATTATAGACATGTTGAATGGCCCAGTTACCTGCATGGTTGTCAGTGCCTGCTATAAGGTCCCACACAGTTGGTCCTCAATGGCATTTTTCAGCCATTTGTATTTAATCATTTAAGAGTAAATATAGATGAAGTATCAGTGAAGGTTTGAGGGGGAAAGGTCTTAGAAAATACTAGAAGGAGAGCTGTTCTTTCCCCCAAAATCTGATTTGCACCATGAAAATCCAAGCCCAAATGGACTCACTCAGTCTTCTGCCATAGGAGGTGGCAGAGAATGGACTCAGCCACCCACCACGGAAAGGATTCCATATGTTCGCCTCCTCTCCCTGTCTCGCCAATGGAATCTGACCACATCATCCTTCATTGATTTTATTTTTCTGGTGCTTATGTTTCATGAAAACTTTAAGAGATTAGACAAATTCTGGACACTCAACCTCCTTACAGAGTTTTGTAAAAGTCAGTAACAGCTAATAATATTTAACAAGTGGACACATTGTACTTCCTTTTTAAAATTACTGTGACTTTAGGGCTGGAGAGATGGCTTAGTGGTTAAGGCACCTGCCTGCTAAGCCTAAGAACCCGGTTCCAATCTCCAGGTCCCACGTTTAGCCAGATGCAAAGAGACGCAAGGGTGCAATGCCGCACTTGCCCACAAGGGGGCCCATGCATCTGGATTTCATTCACAACAGCTGAGAGGCTGCTGGCATGCCCATTCTCTGTCTCCCTCTCTCTCTGTCTGTCTCTCTCTGTGTCTCTCTCCAAAAATAAAACAAAAAAAATTACTGTGACTTTAGTACTCAGGTTTATGGAGTACAGGGAGATAATTTGATAGCTGTATGCAGAATGTAATGGTCACTATATGGCCACTACATGGAGTACATAACATTTACATTTACATCTTACACATCACAAAATTAAGATAACAATTATACATACTTGGATGAAATGTATCCGATGGGGACATAATACTGTATAGAAGTCTCCAAATGTATGAGATTCTGACAGCCTGAATGTTCATGTGAGTGGCCAGGGTCTCCTTTAGAGACTTTCTTAGTTTCTCTTATCACCCTTGTTTGCCAGAGGCCAGCAGTGTGATCTCTGTATCATGACAAGGAATAAGGTTACAAAGAACTCCTTTCTCTACTTTCTCCCTGAACAACTAGCTCTACCCGCTGCCCTCAGCTCTGCCCGGAAGCTCCCTTGTCTTGTGTTCTAAGGTACAATTGGACTGACTTATGGAAGAGGGGCTTTGCCAGTTTCTGGACCACCTAGCAGTAGAGAAATAGACACTGAAAGAAAGATCTTACAATCAATTTTCTGCTCCCTGAAAAAAAATTAAAAAGCTAAAGAAATGAAATCTTCAAGTGATGCAAGAAAAAGTTAGAGCTGATGGGAATGCAGGCTGCCCCATGTTATAGACCTTCCTATTTCCAGTGGGAACAGTAATACTCAGTGAGGGGACATGCTTTGTTCAGACCTTACAAGGAGAAAAAGAATGACCAATGAATTCACCAAGGGGGACAAATTTCAAAACCATTATGTGGAGCAAAAGAAGCCAGTCAGAAAAGAAATATACTGTGCTATTCCATTAAATTCTAAACCAGACAAGACTAAGATATGGAGGCAGAAACTGAGAAATGGCTGGCTAGTACAGGGATGAGGTATTGGCAAAAAGAGTGTCAGAGAAACTTTGGTGATCATGAAGTGTTCTGTATCTTGACAGAGCCAGTAGTTCTATAGTTTATTAGTAGTCTCACATCCATTCAACACCTAAAATATATATATTAATAATATACATATACATACACACAAATTGGTCTGTTCAAAGCCACACAGAGAATGAGAGTCAGGGCCTGTGCTGAGGCTCTGCCTGCCAGGCCTGTGTGACTCTACCACACTCCTAATTCTCTCCTCCTTTAATAGAAATGCACTTCTCTGGTCTGGCTCAGATGGTGGCCGTGTACCATTGTGGTGATGAATACAGGATGACTATGTGAGGCAGCACCACCAAGAGCAAGAGAAGCCTAGGGGCCTGAAGCGTTAATCATCACTTCAGGACCACTCTAAAGGCAGCCGTGACTCATACAGATTTCATGAAGACACAATCATGATTTCAAGTCCCACAAGAAGCGAGGGGAGGAGCTGAGTGAGCTGAAGGATATTAAGTGTCACTGGCGATTCTGGAAGACATATGAAGAAATGCTTTCCACTTAGTTCTTTTCAAGCTTGCAGAAGAACTAATCTTGACATATACTGCAGTTATAATGTGCCCCTAGGTATGGCCAAAGCATGCAAATGAGACATCAGAAAAACAGAGCTGCTAAAATTGTCTGGGTATCAATGCCATGTGTGCAAAGATACATAGATTTTTGTTTTTTAATCCCAGTATCTCTGAATTCCTGCCATCAACAGATCACTGCCACTTCCACTAGAGATCTGCAGTCATCAACAATGCACTGGCATGTTTAGAGCTGAGTAGAAAGCATTCATCGACCTAAAAGGCCTGCTTCAGTCCTCCCTGCTGCTCTACTGGGCACCTTCATTAACACTGCCTCAGGTAGCTCTTTGTTAGAAAGATAAGGCAGTCTTCCACAGACCCACAAAGAATAGCTGTTCTGAACAGCCTCAACCATAAAATAGACAAGCAAAGAATGAATTTTGTGTCCTAAGTTTTACTCCTTATACTGAGTTTTTCCAGTCTATAGTTATGCTCTTTGGGGAAAAAAAATGGCTGTATCTCCAGTATGTTTTTTAGGCTGCATTCATCTCAAAACTTGACTGATGTTTCATGTTTTTTTTTTTTTCAGAAAGCCTCTTTTTATTTCTTTTAAATTTATTTGCATGGAAAGAGAGGAGGAGGGAGAGAAGAAAAGAGAGAAAATGGGCATGCTAGTTCTTATTGCTGCTGCAAATGAAATCCAGATGTATGCACCACTCTGAGCATCTGGCTTTATGGGGATATTGGAGAATCAAACCCAGGCCAGTGGACTTTGAAAGCAAGTACCTTTAACCACTGAGCAATACCTCCAGCCCTCAGAAAACTTCTTAAATGAACAAACAAGAAAAGCATAATACTAAAGTTCCAAGCTCCTTGATCACTTGAATTCTTGGTAATACTAGTAAACTACATTTAACAGCTCATAAAGAATAATTTTAGTTTTAAACTCCAAAGAAATGCCATACAATTTGTTGCTTATTTGCTTCTGTCCATGGAGAAATAAGTTGTGAGCATGGTAAACCAATTTTAGTTTTCCTAAAGTGTAGAAAATTCTTTATGGTTGGCCTAATTTGCAAAACTTTTTTCCACAGTATACCCCTCAGATAATTCAATGCTATTCCAAGACTAGTGTGTTTTAAGCAACTATATTCCTTGGCTGAAAGCTAGCTTGAATATCCACTCAGGCCATTCAGAAATCAAGGAATATAATAGAGAAATGAATAATGGAAGACTCTGTCATGAGAGTTCATATCAGTTAGGGAAACTATAGAAGAAACGATGGGTGTCAACATTGAAGGCTCGTTCATTGAGGAAGAGGGAGTTGGGAATTACCACTAATTTTGTTCATCTGATTTATTCTTTTAGGCACTTGTGTCTCATTTTCCATCAACCAACATATCAAAGTAAGTAATGACAAGCTTTATATCCTTTACTTCTAGGTGATAGAATGTTCTGAGGACTGGAATGTTCCCTAAGCTCACATTTACGTACATTAAGGGGGGATTGTTCATTAGTCTATGGCATATTCTCATGAGCTTCTAAATTTCATTTTAATCATTTGTACTAATGGACAGACTAGATCCCTGGAAACCTTGAAGAACCTAACGTCACTGTGGACATTTCCATTCCTAAACTTTTAACCTTATTAGATAGTTAGTACCTCTCTGCCTATTTAATAAAGGAGATACACTGGCTACTATTGGCTACTTATGGTATTTTCCAAAAAGAAACAAAAGCTGTCTGTTACTGACACTCAAAAATAATCATATGAAGATGACAGTTTCATCCAGCAATATAGTGATAACAACAATGGGCAGACACCTGATTTCTACCATTGTCTCTGCCAACCTTTCTTTTGTAATAACTTGGATATGTCACATAACTTCTTTGAGACTGAGTTTTATAATTTACAAAACAGAGATGAGACCATGTGGTCAGCCACAAAGACGCTGTGGATCTTGGATATGCATTTAAAACATGTACATTTGCTGTTGCACTTGAGACACACAAGTACCACTCAGTTATCCGTGATGACGTCACCATCATCATCATCTCCTCACTGGCACAGGCAACATGAGTGCCTAGTAAAGGTAACCGTGTGAAACAAGACAAGCAGATTCTATACTATACTAATTTTGAAGGTCGCCATAAAATGTTATGAACTGGGTAGCTTAAAGCAACAAAAACATTTTATTCCACCAAGAGAATTAACCTAGATTCTAGGAGGCCAGCTGTATTCTGTCAAGGTGTCAGGAAGTCACACTGCCTGCCGAGACTCTGGGAAAGAAGAGTTCTCTCTTGACTCTTCCATTTCCTGGTGTCTTTGACTTGTGGAAATACAACCTCAGTGCCTGCCTCTGTCTGCCCATGGCCTCATACTCTGTGTATACAAATCTCATTTTACTTTCTCTTGCAGAGAGCAGCTGTGGGTGTAGGACTGACCCTTGACCCATATGCCTTTCCTCCAGTCTCACCTGACACCTACAAAGACCAAGTGACATCTAAGGTCACATTCTGAGGTCCTGGCCGGACATGAATTTTGGTGAGCTGTTATTCAATTCACTAAACCCATATTATGTCAGCTTCAGTAATATAACAAGGCTGCCTGGGGAACATGTTTTGAGAAATTTAAGACTGATTTTGGATCAGTAATGGGGTCATGAGCAAGGGCACAGAATTTGGATACATGGACTATAGATACTGTTAAATGTAAATGAAAACTATTTGAAATATTGGGCATTGAAGAGTGTGCTGGTTAATTTCAGAAAAAAAAAAAAAAGAAAACCCCAATATACTTTAAGGAAGGAAGTGTTTCCAGGAACAATGAAAGATGTTCCATACTGATAAAAGGTGATTTAAAAAAGGACAATTCCCATTGCCAAACTACTTGGCTACTCACCACACCTAGATGGTAAGACCCTGTTGGTAGGTTGCAGGACACTGAGAAATCAAGCTGGAACAGAGATGGAAACCATGTCCCTGCTGGCTAGCTGTCACGGTGCTAGAAAGCACTATTCAAGCTGCTAGGAGAGAAAAGTCATCATCAAGTCTGAACAAGCCGAGGATCCGTAAGCTACAAAATCAAACAGCCAGACAAGATACAGACATTGGTGCATTAGTGGCACATGGGCGATGAAGGTAATCAACTATTCTTTGGTTGAATATGAGGCCAGTTCAGCAGGATGGAGTTCATTCCTGGTACTGAGTACCAAGCCAAAAGCCCAGGGCTTGGAAGGTCATAGATTCTAGAAGGAAGCTACCACTTTACTTTGTCTAAATAGATAAATTATATCAATCAAATGCCTTCTAAAAGTATGTATTTGTGCACTTTCATTAATGTTGTTCTCACTTTTAGTTAGAGAATATTCGTGCAGATGGCGATGAATACCAGGGAGACCTAAGACCCATCCAAATGACAACAAGACAAGAGAGCCCAGGGCTTAGCACTGGGTGAGTATCTCCATGCTAGCTGTCAGGGATCAGGGAGCATTACAGAAGATGTGATAGAATAACGATGAGTGCTGTGCTCCCTCATAGCCAGATAAGCTTCTCAATGGACGTGGCTGTAGATACTGCAGAGACTCAAAATTCATCAAAGCAGAAACATTAGGAAATCAAGAACTTAACACTAAATGAGACCTCTATCATGCCTTCCTAGGCTCAAAGAACATTGTGGGAGAGGAAACAGATCACTGTCCTCCAGACAGGAAATAACTGGTGCATTCATGAACCCAGAGTGATTACCAACATCCTCACAAGACCTGCACTGTTCTGAGCCCATCGACATTTTCACATGGAGTGTGGAAGAGGAGAAAAGGAATGAGACCAGAGGGTCCTCAGTGAATTGGAGGAGGGAGTGAGAAAACAAAAGAAGATAATGGGATATAAATATGACCAAATTATAGTATGTTCATATAATAAAGTTCTCAACACAAATAAATACAAAGGGACAATTCAAATAAAAAAAAAAAAAAACCCAAAAGTTCTGTATCTGTAAGTATCTAATGATATACCTTCAAAACTAAAGTAGTGGGTCTAGAGAAATGGCTCAGTAGTTAAAGGTGCTTGGTTGCAAGCCTGAAGACCTGGGTTTGATCCTCCTCAGTGCCAATGTAAAAGAGGATGCAAAATGGTGCACACATATGTCATCCCAACATCCCTATGGCAATGGGAGGTACAGCCAGAATATTCCAGAAGCTCACAAGTAACAGTGGCAAAGAAAGAAAGAGCCTGTCTCAAAAGAAGGTTAAAAGAAAGAGAAACACCCTAAGATTGTCCTATGACCACATGAATGTTGTAGCAAACACACACACACACACACACACACACACACACACACACAAAAAAATAATAACATACAAGACAAAAGATTATACAGAATTAAAAGAATACATAAACAAATTTATCATTATATGTGGAGATTTTGAATTACTTCTGTTTCTCACAAGCAGAATGAGGAAGAGAAAAAGTAAGAACATAACAGATTTTAATAAGATTAAGAAACCTGTTCTACTTAACCTATAGACTAAATCTCAGTTAATATAACAGATTCTTTTAATTGAACATAAAACATTATCAAAATTAGACCTATGACTGGCACACACAGTAAATCTTTAAAAAGTTTAAAGTCGTTTCGAGGAACACCTCTGTTCATAGTGGAATTTATGATGCAAGTTGGTCACAAATATATGGATGAGAATCCCCAGTTATTGGTGCTTAAGTAACATGTACTTAAGTAGCCATGAGTAGAGTGAATCATGGTAAAAAGTAATACAACACTGATGTGAATAAAAATGAAGACAGTATATATTAAAGCAGCTATGATGTAACTGTAACTGTGGGATGCTGGCAAAGCAGGATGCTGAGAACCTTAGATGCACACTAGCAAAAATACCAGCACACATTAGTTAGCCGGGCGTGGTGGCGCACACCTTTAATCCCAGCACTCGGGAGGCAGAGGTAGGAGGATCGCTGAGAGTTCAAGGCCACCCTGAGACTACATAGTTAATTCCAGGTCAGCCTGGACCAGAGTGAAACCCTACCTTGACAAACCAAAAAAAAAAAAAAAAAAAAAAAAAAAACACATTAGTGATCTGTGTCTTCATGGACAGAAACCTAGGGGCAAAATGTAAATCAATCCCAAGAGGAATAGAAAGATTATATAATAGATTTTTTTGTGTGTGTGTGTGTGTGTGTGTGTGTGTGTAGTTTATAAATATCTATGTGCCCCTGTGCACCCCAAGCCCTCGCCTTCAGTGGCCTGTAGTGACCAGAACAGAATGTAAGGTGTCCAGCTCCACCCCTCTTCCTTCTGTTATTATTCGTGTCACAGTCTTTTACTGATCCTGGAGCTTTCATTTTCATCCTGAGCTCTAGCAATTCCTGGGTCTCTGCTCCCAGTGGAACTTGGGTTACAGGCATGTGTGGACATGAACATCTACTTACATGGGATCTGGAGATTCAAACTCAGTAGTCTTGGGCCCCCCTCTGGCCCTTGTGCTTGCATAGGAAGTGTACTTCACCACTGAGTCATCTCTATATAAAATCTTTGTACAGGATCTATACATTTAATAAGAGGTAAATAAGGTGAAAGGAAGAAATAAATTGTTACTGTTTGTAGATGACATAACTTTTACACAGAAAGTCTTGAAATGATTTACTTTTGTAATTAGAATGGTTAAGGAAATTTAACAAAGCATTTTATACAGGGTTGATAAAATTACTGTTTATACTAGCATTTTAAAATATTATTTATTTATTTGAGAGTCAGAGAAAGAAGCAGAGAGAGAGGCAGATAGAAGAGTGGATGCACTAGGGCCTCTATTCACTGCAAACGACCTCCAGATGCAAGTGCTACCTTGTGCATCTGGCTTTCGTAGGTCTTAGGTAATAGAACCTAGGTCCTTTGGCTTTTCAGGCAAGCATCTTAACCACTAAACCATTTCTCTAGCCCTATATTAGAATTATAAAAACCTTTTAAAAATCTTATTTATGATCTGGTTTGTTTTTATAAAATATAAATGATTTAAAATGATCTACCATCTCAAAAACAACAAAATCTTGAAATAGATCTAAATAAAAGGTATGTAAGACTGCAACAAAGATACTTATAAAACATTACTGAAAGCATTAAAGAAGATATAAATTAATGTTCTCATGTGCCATGATTGTGAAAGAATTGATGGAGTGAATGATTTTTGAAGAAATTGATAACTTCATTCCAAATTTTACATAGAAAGACAAAGAGTCAAAAATAGTAAAGATTCCTGCAACTCAAGCTGTTCCAGGTTAGGAACCTCAGATGAGGGAGACCATATGACATTTGTCTTTCTGTACTTGTGTAAGTTTGCTTAGTACATTCTGTTCCAAGTCCATCCATTTTCCTGCAAATTTCATTATATCATTTTCCTTACTGCTGAGTTAGAATTCCATTGTGTGTATGTATTGCATCTTCATTATCCCATCATTAAATGATGGATGTCTGATTTCCAGTTCTTTCCTACTGTGAACTGAGATGCTGTAAACATGGCTGAGCAAATAACTCTGCAGTGAACAGTGGAGCCTTCAGGGTAGAAGCCCAATGGAGGAATGGCTGAGTCAGGTGGTAGCTCTATTTTCATCTTTTCTCAGGAGCATCCATATTGATTTCCATAGCGGTTGTACAAGTTTGCACTCTCACCAGCAATGAATGAGGGATCCTCTTCTCCTACATCCTTGCCAACATTTATTGTCAGTTGATTTTTTAATGATTGCCATCCTGACGAGTAAGGTGGAATCTCACAGTTGTTTTAACTTGCATTTTCCTGATGGTTAAGGATGTTAAACTTTTTTTTTTTTTTTTTTTCTGAGTCTTAGCCATTTGTTCCATTAAGAATTCCCTATTCAGGGCTGGAGGGATGGCTTAGCAGTTAAGGCATTTGCATGCAAAGCCAAATGACACAGGTTTGATTTCCCAGAACCCAAGTTAGCCAGATGTACAAGGGGTGCACGCATCTGGAGTTTGTTTGCAGTGGCTAGGGGCCTGGCGCACCCATTCTCTCCCTCCCTCCCTCTCTCTCTCTCAACCTCCTTCTCTGTCAAATAAATAAAAAATATCTTAAAAAAAGAATTCCCTATTCAGTTCTCTGCCCCGTTTTTTGTGTTGATTGTTTGATACTTTTGTTGCATATCTGAAAGGCAACTTGACGGACAGACAAGAGACATGGAAGGGTTTGGGGGAGGGGAATGGGAGGGTGAAGATATACACAAAATTAAGTACAAAATGAATTGGTAACATAGAAACCTTCCTCCTTTCAGAAGACTGAAAGATAAAACCCTCAATAGGAGTATGTGGGGACTGTCTGGTAAGAAAGGCCCTGGAGAGGGTGGAATGAAGCCTAACCCTAAAACATTTGGCTCTGGCTTGTAACTCCCCGTCCCAGAAGTTGGTTACAACCCACACTGATCAGAGAGACCTATGAATTCTCCAAAACAAGACAGGCTTCTGTCAAAGCACTTAATTATCCACCTGCAGTAAGAGGTTAGACCCTATTGCTGAAGACACCACATGCTGCCAACACAGAACATTGAGAGATCCAGCTAGAATCTGGAAGGAAGCCAGTATCCAGATGGTCTACCCATTTAGTGCTTGAAAGCACTACATGAGCTCCTGGGGGAAAATTGCCAACAATGTTGTGTGCTAGCAGTGGACACTGCTCTGTAAAAGCAACCACACCGACACAGTGTACACATGTGTGCAATAGTGGAACACAACCTAGGTGGTTAGTCAATGGCTCTCTGATTGGCTAAGAGGTCCATTCAGTGGAAAGGAGCTGATAGCTGGAACTGAGAACCAAGTTAGAATCCTATGGAGATCAAGATCATAGACTCCACTGAGAAGCTCTCAGTCTCTTTGGCCAAAAGAGAGGTTACCCTCATCAAAATCTCTCTTAATTGACAATGCTTATCGCATTTAACCTATGCTGATCTCAATCTCTGTTGCAGAACTGGTTTTAATTTCTCAGAAGGCAGTGAGAACTGAGATAAACCACCCCTTGTGCATCAGCCAGGGTCCAGGTGAAACCACAGAGGAATTGGTGAGATGAACAAGAGTGCTTCTTCCATGGCGAGCCTGACAACCAGGACCAGGGCAATAGAGACAGACACTGAAAATCCTCAAAAAGTACCAAAGCAAAAATCCAAAATCTTCTCAGAGCTCAAAGTAAAGTAGACTTAAAATACACCCACCATGTCTCAGGGAATTTTGTGGAAGAGAGAGTGGAAAGATTGTAAGAGCCACAAAGTGGGAGGGAATATCCAGAGGCATTGCCCCCTCTTACAATGACTGACTGCTGCTTTAATCCACAACCCCATGGTGAATACCAGCAATCCCACTGAAGAGGACACTCAAAGGAATGGGGCAGGGAGGAGGAAATGATGGTACCAAAACATGACGTGTTAATAGAAAATTTCTACTTAATAAAAAAATAGTCAAGATGGTCTTGAATAAGAAGACAGAATTAGGAGATTACACTAACAGAAATCAGGAGTTCCTTTAAAGCCATATGTGAATTACATACCCTAATGTGATATCAGATAAAGAAAGATGAATGTACACCAAGACAGAATCCAGAATATTGACAAGAAAATCACACACACACGTATATCTGATATTATAAGGTTTACTATCATTCTCTTTCCAATAAATGCTACTGGATCTGGATCTATTGGTTTACATTTAGAACAAAAATAAAACCTCTTCATCACACCACATCAAAACCCTACATTTGTAAAGAAACATAAGTAAATATTTAATTTTTCCATAATGATATTGGGATGAACAAACAATTCTTAAGTCAATACCCAAATATTATTAACCAGAAAAAATAAGATTAAATCAGTTATAGTTTATTTTAAGATGAAGACATGGGAGTGTAGGTCGGTGGGATACTACCTGCCTAACATGTGCAGGACCGTAGGCTTAATATCCAGAGAAAGATAAGAAGAGAGAGCAAAGAAAGGAGAGAAGAGAGTATTAAAATTGAGTTGCTGCCTTTTCATGAAATAGTCAAAGAACACACACTGCAGTTCATTCACACTCACAGGCATGTATGCAAGTTATGTCTAAATGAATTACACAGGCAAAAAGAACAGGCATCTAAGACAGGACCATGGCAGCTAGTTTATTCAGTTTTACATAATTTCACTCTTCTGAAGGAAGGTAACTTTGTGTTTTAAGTCAGAACCAAGCACTGTTCATACGAGAAGAGGCAGCACCGTGGAGATGTGCATTTCTGAAGTCACACATGTTCACTGACCACAGCCTGGTGAAGCAGCTCCTTTTTCACAATGTGTCACAGGAATTCTTTACTGGCGCTCCTCTGGCCCGAGCCTGTGCGTAAGCAGAGGCTACAGTCAGACCTTGCTGACCCTAGCCCTGGATCTGCCCTTAGCTGTCAAGGTGATGGATGCCAGTAAGTTACTTAACCCCTCTAGCCTTAGCTTTGGTCCTGGAAGATGATGCATTAAGAGTTATTTTATCAGTAGATACAGGTATTACATGAGACAACAAATACAAATACAGCAGAGATTATACCACAGAAAGTTTGTAAGTACAGATGGGGAGACAAACATCTTTCTAGAACTGGAAACAATGTGTTGGTTGTTTACATAATGCCTATAACTTCAAGTCACTATAGTCTTTTATGTTTTGACTTATTAAGAACAAAGAATATGTGCTCCCAAAAGATTAAAATTTACAGCTGCATGTATTTCCATCCGTCTGCACATTAGACAGTGATTAATTAGAAGATACACAGTAATCTGTATACATTCTTATTTGGAGAGACAATGAAAATGGGTTATTTGAGGGAAATATAAAGTAGTCAATATAAGCAATCGATACAAGTACTATAGGTATTTCATTAAAAAATCAGGAGAAATGTGATTTTTTAAAGACTTACCTTAATGTAAGCCTTTTGGTATAGACCAAAGCAAAGCAAGCAATTAATTGGCCTTGACTCTCAAAGCAGTGGAGCACTGAGAAGAAAATTGAGACCCACACTAAATCTCTGTCTACATTTCTCTACCTAAGCTGCCTTTCCTGTGACTTACATCACTTTGTCTTTGCAAACCAATTTTTCTTACCTAGAATATTCCTTCTCATAGTATAGCCTGGATAATTATTACTCTTACTTTGAAATCACATGCTCATTCAGACTAAATTATTTGTCATGCCTCCTAACATGTATTGAGGGCCATGCTGGGTACCAGGGAAATAGCACCACATAGAACCAGACCATGACCTCCTCATGTGCTTGCCCTTTATACCAGCTTCCCAGAAAGCAGGCTGTAGTTGTTCCCTCCCTGTTGTCAAGGCTCTAGTGTGCACATGATATCACAGAAGAATCCTCCCAGCCTAAGAGGGGCTTCATGGCAATAAGGCCCATGTATACTCATCTTCTCTTCCCCGGGCCACCTGAGAGTCTGACAAACAGTAGTTGAAGTTATTCTTTATTCATGGACCCTCAATACAGTCAAATTTGTTGAATGATTCTCTGTGTACTTTTCAGAAATGAAAACAATCACATTCAAGAAGAGTCCATTTTTGAGACATTCTCTTTTGTACTTATTTTATTAGTATTTTGTTAACAGCTGCTGGTAGTTTCTGAAATGATGCATAGTATAAATCGAGAAGAAATGATGCCCACTCAGCCTTTTCCTGTTTAAAATATGAGAATCGGGTTGGAGAGATGGCTCAGCAGTTAAAAGTGCATTCTTTCATAAAATTTGAAAATCTTTGGGGATAAAAATTAGAGTGAGCTTCCATTCAATTGGAAATAGTTGTGCATATAAATGAGGTCACACACTAGAGGAGACCACTGGCTCCTGTGTATACCTCAGGCTTGTGAAGGTCAGAGGTCATGTGGATCCCTGTGCTCAACCCTCACTACTGTGACACCACTACAGGCCCTGCTACAGCCTGGGATAGTGAAAAGGATCTGTGGACTACTGCCCCCTCACCTCACCCCACCCCCTGCCAGTGCCACTTCCACTGCCAGCTCCTACACAAACACCTACCCACCTCCACCTGAGCCTGGACCACTTCAGCCAATCCCGGAATCTGCACCAAAACTCTCTACAATTGGAACTGTAGTAGCACTTAGCTGAGCCAAGACCAGCTACTCTGTAGAAACACAGACAACTGATCCAAACACTCACACAATGCCACTGTGCCACACTCAACCAAAGAACTAACTAACCCCAGATGCACAAGTCCCAAAGCAAAAACCAACATGAAAAGCCAAGGTAACTGTGGTGGTTTCAAGCCAATCTCCCCTATAAACTCATGGGCTCTGAATGTTTCATCCCCAGCTGATGGCAATTTGGGAATTTCTAGAGGAGGTTTGGGTATGTTTCTGAGGGTGGGCTTCGGGGTAGTATAGCCAGCTCCCCATTGCCAGAGCTTGGCTCACTCTCCTGCCACTGTTTTCCCCCCTGCTGTGGCATAAATGATGCCCAGTCTCTGCCATGGAAAAGACTAGAAGCTGGACATCACCTCTGCCACAGCAGGGGGAAAACAGCAGCAAGAGAGTGAGTTGAGCTCTGGAAAGGGAGAAATTGTCCCCCATAAACTCAAAACTGTCTCAAGATGTAAACTGCATTCAGTCCAACGTAAAAAGTCCCGTGATTTTTTTTATCAGTTCCAAATACTATTTAAACATCCCAAGTCTCTTCACTGTAAGCCTGTGAAATAAAATCACAAGTTAAATAAACATAATGACACAAAGATTCCCACTACAAAAAAAAAAAAAAAAAGGTATGACAAAAAGAAAAGATTGCACCAATGCAAGATCTACAACCAGCAAGGAAACACTTCAAATCTTATTGTTCCATGAGCAACATCTGTAACCAGTGATAAAGTCTCTAAAGTTCCAATTTTGCCCCTCCAGAGGGGCTGCCCACAGGCCAGAGAAAACTCCATCCTGAGCTAGCAGCTCTCCTTGGTGGCCATACCACAGTCTTGGAATCATCTCCAAAAAAAAACTGAGGTCTCTACTGCAACAGATGGTTCATCCATGCCATGGCCTTCCACAGCCTCTATGCATGGACTACAATAAGCCTGTCTGTTTGTCCAGTAGCTAGCTTCCTTCTCCTCCAAAAAAAAAAAAAAAAATCACATTGCAAATCCAATGAAATTATCATTCAATAAATAAAAACAATAATAGTTTTCACCCTCTTACTATAGTATAATTACTTTCCTTACTATATTAACCAAGGTCAAGGCAATAAAATAATTAATAAAAACCACACACACACACACACACACAGAGAGAGAGAGAGAGAGAGAGAGAGGGAGATGGAGGGGGAGAGGGAGAGGGAGAGAATGGGAACATGGTAGAAGACATGTGTAGTGGTTTGACTCGGGTATCCACCATAAATTTGTGTGTTCTGAATGCTCGGCCCCCAGCTGGTGTTAATTTGGGAGCCTCCTGGAAGCAGTGTAGTGTTGGGGGTGGGCTTATGGGTGTTATAGCCAGTTTGCCCTTGCTAGTGTTTGACACACTTTTCTGCAGCTGTTGTCCACCTGATGTTGGCTGGAAGGTGATGCCCATCCTCTGCTCATGCCATTGTTTGGTTACTCCTGCCATCATGGAACTTTCCCTTGAGTCTTTAAGCTGAAATAAACACTTTCCTCACACAAGCTGCTCTTGGTTAGGTGTTATCTGCCAGCAAGTCCAAGCTAACTGCAACAACATCTATCGAATTTGACTTCAAAACACCAAAGATTAGTTCAGTCTGAAAATAGAATTATTTTAAAACAACTTTATAGATGTAAATGTTTCTTCAAGATCATAAAATTATGCTGAACTATTTTTGAAAAACCATGAACCAGAACTTGCAGCATTTCTCGTTCTGATGCTGGGTTACTTCACTTGGGATAATCTTTTCCAGATGCATCCATTTTTTTTTTTTGCATAATGTCATTTTCCTTTACAGCTGAATAAAACTCCATTGTGTATATGTACCACATGTTCAATATACATTATATACATGTATAAAAATGTATATACATGTATAAAAATTGCTAATAAAAAAAACACATACCAATCCAAAAGTGGGCTAGGGAATTAAGAGAGTTCTACAAAGAAAAAAATATATATAAATGGCTAACAAATATTTTTAAAACTTTTAAACCTCCCTGGCTATCAGTGAAATACAAAGGAAAAAGAAGCCATTCTTCAGATGATGCGAGGCAGATTTTAGGGACTCAAGCAACATAAATGTCAAGAAGGCTTTGGAGATAAGAAGATATGATTTCCACCTGCTTCTTTTGAGAAAGCAACTAGCAGGTTTGGCTGTAGTTACCTGCACCAAGAAGAAAGGAGTGAAGAAAGCAAACTTGAAGTACCTACTTGGTCTGATGTTTGGCTCCCTTCAGATGGGCGTGGTACTGTTCTATGGAGTTTAGGGACACACTGCAGATGGTGCATCTGTAACTGCGCCTCAGACCTGTGAATGACAGACAGACCTGGTTAGCTGTATCCTGCTGCCAGTCAGCTGAATGAATTCCAGAGTGCCCGTGAGTGTGGGGTCAGAGGATTTAAGAGGACTTCAGAAGTACCCACCGCAGCAACCACACACAGCCCCTCCCTCTGGAGCCCAGCCAAGGAACTCGGCCGAAGTGTCAGGGTGCACGTGTTAGAAGCAAATTGCCCATGCTCTGAGTGGCTGTAGGGTGAGAATACACTTTTTGAACTGGAGTAAAATGATTTGGGGCATTTTATAACTCAAGCATAAAAATATTCTGCCTTTTTGCTGAGACAAATAGATGTGGCTTTCATCTCTACAATGAAATGTGGAACATCAAAGAAAAACTTTTTTTTTTTTCTGTTCCCCCTTCCAATAGTGGAACTGAAGCTCAACTTTAAAAATCATTAATTAGGTTTTACTCCCAAGACTTCTTATAAAATGTAAATACTCAGGAAGACAATAAATCAATATTTCACATGCAGTCTGACTTCCCATCAGAGAACTTAAAAAAAAAATCTATGCAATTATCTATCATTAATATCGCACCACCTTTGGGCCAGGCACTGGGAATTCCAAGGTAGAATAAATGGGCTTTGCTTTGTTAGAACGCCAACTCACTAAAGACAAACTGTGTTACAAAACGCTTTTAACCACACATCTTGAAACGTCATAGATAGCTAAGAGATCCACACGGAGACAAAGTCCTTCTGTTGACATGCCCCTTCAGAGCAGAGAGAGGTCAAGCTGGAACATATCTGAACATGAGGTTTATACCCTCACTCCATCTTTACTGGCTGGGGGATATGGAACATCACATACCTTTCTCCCTTCTTCTCAGCTTCAGCTTCCTACAGGATGAGGACAAGACTAAGTGCATAAGATACATTAAAATGCTTAGCAAGTGGGCTAGGGAGACAGCTTAATGGTTAAGGTGCTTGCCTGTGAAGTCTAAGGACCCAGATTTGATTCCCCAGTACCCACGTAAGCCATGCACAAGGGAGTACATGCATCTTGAATTTGTTTGCACTGGCTGGATGCCCTGGATGCTCTCTCTCTCTCTCTCTCTCTCTCCCCCTGCCTTTCTCTCTCTGAATAAATAAATTTTTAAAAAAAAAATAGCTTAGCAAGTGAGTGTGTCTGTTACTGGTTTTTCCAATTTCTTCTACCACCGTGAAGGCCCAGACTTTGCTCAACTGTAGCATGTCTTTCTAATCAATCCATAATACATGGCTTCCAGGTAGCAAAGTCATTGTCCATTTTACTTAAAAGAAAATAATGCATCATGGTTGAAAGAGCTAAACAAATCTTGCAGCCTTGGTCATCTTATACATATTATGAGACTTCTGTAGGCTTCTGTTTTCTTATGGTGTTGTGAAGTGATCTGAGTAAGAAATGTCACAAGTGATCCTTAAGATTTTGAGGAGCTATCAAGGAGGAGCTCTTTCTGTCTCAGCTTAATCCCTCTTCTGAAGCTCTGAGATGTAGATGGTAAATGCATGCACATTACCAAAGTGAGGGAAGAGAACACTAGGCCAGGCCACAAGGGAAGTGGTCAAGAGCCAGGATCCGACCCTGAGACAAGTCTATACAAAGCTGGAGAGAAATGCATGTAGAGGTTTTCTGAAGGGAGACTTGTACTGAGAACCCAGCCCTGCATGACAACATGGAGTCTTCTCTCTCTCACTTCATGCCCACAGGACAGGGACTCAATAAGTCTGTTGAACCTAAAGAGCATATCCCTGCATTTGGGAATCAATTGCCCAGGACTCTGACACCTCTGCATGATCCAAAGGGTGTGTTAGCACCTCTGATAGCCATGCAGGACCACATTTGGCCTTTATTCTAACAATTTGTCAGGTTTCCCTCTGCACGCCAGGTATGAGAGAAACTTGTTTGATATCTGGACACTTCCTGCAAGGGTTGCCTAAATTTATGGGAATAGAAGTCTCTGATGAAAAATGCTGGTAGTGTTCATTGAGTATCTAGTTGCTGCCAGCAGCTGCAGATACATTACCTGCCTCATATTACAAAATGGTGAATCCCACAGGCCAGGAGTGCATCCTCTAAGAAGAGTCAGTTGCCACGGAGGCAAGCAGAATAGAAGCTAGCTTGTTAGTCTCTGTCAAGCAAACTTTCTTTTCCATTCTTTCCTAAGTTTCTATCCTGGAAGAACCCAACATGCTCTACCAGGAAAAGAAAGAAGAACCCAGGTCCTAACAAACAAGCCAAAGCTTGAGAGAGAAAAAGGGAGAAACACATACATTATGGGACCATTCTTACACATATCACTTGAACAAAGGACAGCGCCTCCTGGAGATGTCTACTCCCTATGGTCTGAGTCATTTTGGTGAAACCTATTTGAAATGTTCTTTGTAAGGTGGGTTGGGCAGGATAAAGAATAACTTGACTTTGTTTTCCTTAAGTCACATATCTGGGTACTCACAACCTGAATGCTATACTCACAGTCAACTTAAACTAGATGGGATTTTTTGCGCAGTGCAAGGACTGACTCTCTCTGCACAAGCACAGATTACTGGCCCGGTTTGTAAGAGGCCGTGGGTTTGATCTGAAATATCTTAAAAAGTCAATTTAATTATAGAAGTAAAAAATGAAACCACACATGTGTGGGATTTCCAGGGATGGATTAATATTTATAGAAGAAACGGACAACAGTTGAATCTCAACTCAGTGCAGCAGTAGCTCAGACTTCACACTGCAGGTGTGACCTCTGGTGACCATACCAGCACACAGACGTCCAAGCACTTGTTAAGACTTTACTCAGTCAGCTCTGCCCAGAGACCAGACATGCACACATTTTAAACCATCACCCCATTCCCACCTACACTCACACCTTAGAAAGAAGTTTCCATAAAAAATGAATAATTAAAAAACTCATTTGGAAGCCTGAACTGGTCCAAACAACAAGTGGGTCTTAGGGAGAAACAAGCCAATCCCGGGAGAAGGTAGTGCACAGGTATGTGTGATTCAGAGATTCCAAATCCAGAGGCGGTCAGTTATCCTAACCAATGTGGAAGCTGACTGAATGCTTATCGGGAGCTGATCCATTCCACTATTTTATGCATAGAATCAAAATATGAAAACCAGCTTCAGGCAATATTCCCTCCAGAGTCTCCATCACTCCTGTCAAAATAAACAGTAACGACTATTTATGTGAGTTCTCTTCTGAGTTCCCACGAATCAAAGTTCTCTTGTAACGAATGGAGATTCAGCTTGGCAAAGGGCATAAATATTTATGCTTAAAAATGGGCACTTTTTAAAAAAACACCAACAAATCTAAAATACAATAAAAAACCTGATCTGTTGCTTTCCATAACAGTTCTCATACTATGCAGTCAAATTGTGTGTGGGCAAGGAAAGGAATACCTGACACGTTTTACAGTGGTACAAATGGCATGCACACACTGGAAAGGCGGAGAACTCAAACAATAACAGTGACAGAAAAGGGACAGAAAACCTCGACACACAAGACCATTGTCCTTGGTGATAACTTAGAGTTTTACTTAGTACTCAGTTGAAATACTAATGATATGGCTCCTTTTATTCCCTTAGGGAACTAGAGAATCTTACTATTAAACCAAAAGTGTCCACTTTCTTATTTATTTTTGGTAAAAAAAAAAAAAAAATCACATTACGAGTATCATAAGACCTCTTACCTTTAGGCTATTTCTTTTTTAAAAAAAATTATTTATTTATTCATTTGAGAGAGAGAGATACAGAACTAGGCAGAGAGAGAGAGAGAGAGATATTGGATTCATCAGGGCCTCCAGCCATTGCAAACACACTCCAGATGTGTGCACCCCCTTGTGCATCTGGCTTAGGTGGGTCCTTGGGAGTCGAACCTGGGTCCTTTGGCTTTGCAGGCAAGTGCCTTAACCACTAAGCCATGTCTCCAGCCCCAAGATTTCTTAATATGTATTCCCATCTGCAACAGACCCTGTCTGCTATAAGCTGACAGACAGCCCGGCTGGAAAGAGAGAGTAAACATGCAAACAAATGTGCTGTGCAAGGTGATCTTTAGAAGCATCACCAAAAGGAGACAAGATCATGTGGGAAGAAGACGAAGAGACTGTTTCTGGAGCAGCTTCTTGGAGATGCCTCACGTTTGTGTTTACATCTCCTAACCCAGCGTTTATAAAAGCAGATGGTCTTGAAGCGGCTTGCAGAATGCGACGACTCATTGTGTCTTTTCAAGTCTAGTAAAACTAGATGTCCCTATGGCTTCAGTTATACCCAGTTGAAATTGGAGCAACATTACTGAGCCTCTATTATGGTGTCAGGAATTCTGTCAAATCCCCAGACTATATCACAACATACAAGAATATAATAAGACAGATATTTTCTTATGGAGCTAGTTAGGGAGAAAGACCAAGAACCAGTAAACAAATAAAAACACTTATGAAAAGCTGTGAATATGCTACTGACTGCTTCTGCTGTATATAGGAAGGATAAAGGAGAGAGGAAGGGGAAAGAGGAGATTCTGTTTGGTCAGCAGAGTTCTCTGAGAAGCAGGCATAAAGCCAGAGCATGGTAATGTGGCTGCACAGCAGAGCTGGGTGAGAAGCTTCCTGGAAGAGTAAACAGAGGGCAAGAGTGGAAATGGGCCTGAGCAAAAGATGGCTGAATAAAAGAAAAGTGAGGTAAAAATTAAACAAGCAAAACAGCCTTGTCAATTCAGAATTCGATATCCAGAAAAAATATCATTCAGAACTGAAGGTAGATCAAGAACGTTCTCAGAAAACAAAACTAACAACGTTGTACAATAGGAAACTTGTTATGGAAATGCTATGTAAGTTTCTTCAAGTGGAAAAAACAAAATAAAAAGAAAAGAACACCCAACCATACACCAGATATAAATTGAGTTATATCGAAAAAATATCAAGGACAACAGAAGTGTGGTTTGAATTAAAAATGGCTTGAATACTTGCTCAAATTAGCGACATTGCTTGGGAAGGTTGTGGAACCTTTACCAGGTGGAGCCTTGCCAGAGGAAGTAGGTCACTGGGGGGCAGACCTTGAGGTTTGATAGCCCCGTCCTATGTGCCCTTCATCCTCTCTGTGTCTGGACTCAATGCAATGTGACCAGCTGGCCTGCTACTCCTTGCCACCCTGCCTTCCCTGTCGTGATGGACTGCATCTCCCTGGCACTGTAAGCTGAATGAAGCCTTTTCCTTTCTTAACTTGCTTCTGATCAGACATTTTTTTTTTGTCCCAGCATTGAAAAAATAACTAATAGAGAAAACAGGTACTGAAAAGTGGGGCTGTTACCTTGATACACCCAATCATACAGTTCATTGGCCTTTGGAACTTGTTTGTGGGGGGCATGTAAAAGCGTTCAAAACTTCGGGGTAGAAAAGCCCAAGAGTTTCATAAGCAGAGCTTAATGAGCCATTCTGGTGGGGATTTGGAGCCCAGAATACAGAGAGAAATGATAGTTAGAGGACTGACTTTTAAGGTTTCACAGGGCAACATGGGTTCTATGGAGGACTGAGCTGGAAGAAGTTCGTGTTGTGCTTTGTCAGAGAATCTGGCTCACTGTGTCCCAAGAACACGAAGAAGGCTAAACTTAAAATTAATGGACTCATGTGTTTGGTGGAAAAAATTTCAAGGCTGAACAGTATTTGGTCTGTTGGCATTTTTTTCCCCTAACTGCTTTGATTCAGACTGACAGTGTAAGAGAGCAACAACATGGAACAAAAAGATATGAAAAATGTGTCATTTGGGGAGGAAAGGAACAAGTGTGAGATTTTTTCCATCATGAACGTGCTGCCTCAGAGAAGGTACCTGTAATGGTTAAAGGGATTAGCACCCTTGAAGAGAAGGTTTCTTCTTGCGCTGGTACAATAAGAAAGATGCTCTGAGCATAAGACACAACCCACTGAAAGCTTTACCTTATGAGAATGCAAATTCTACTGAAAGGAGAAGACTTGAAGGAAGAATGCTGAAGGAGTTCTCTGCTTGTGGAGAGAAAGTGCCCAGAGAAATACTTTTCCAAGGTTAGTCCGGAAGACATACAGAGGCTGCTGTCCCTGTAGTCCAAGGGGCCAAACTTCATCCTAAATTGGCTACGTAAGTTGGTAGTGTCATCCATGTGGTAATGGCTATACAGTCATTAAAAATGGAAGATGGAGTGGGGTCATGGAGCATTTCTGGACAGTTTCAGAGAGCAGCTGATGCCAGGAAGTGGGAGGCAAATTTGAATTCCTTGCAAGGAGGCCCTGTGAGGCCATTGCATGAGGCAATGATGATGCTTCAATGGACACCCTAAGAATTTGGAAATAACAGGGCCATGGAATGTCTGCCAAGAAAACCTATAGGCTCAGAATAGAGCTGGCCCACGAGACAGGCTATGTGTTCTACAGGCAGCAGAGCTGGGGATGAGGGACTACGTGGCTTTTGGAGCTCAGAGGATTCCATCACCAGTCCCAAATACCAGACAAGGAGTGGCAAGAGCTGATATTTGTTTTGCTGAGTTTTGATCTCACTTTGGTCCAATCATTCCTTGTTATGCTCAGTTTCTGTTTCTATTTTTTTTTGAATGTGTATGTTTACTTTTGCTATTGTATGTTGAAAATATGTAATTTTTAAAATTCGTTTTATAGGGTGGTCACAGTTAAAAGATTGTGTTGAGTCCGAGAAGATCCTTAAGACATTGAACTTTTAAACGGCATTGTGATTAAGACTACAAGGACTTTTGAAGTTGGACTATGTGCACTTTGCATCATACGATGACCACTGGCATTTTGGGAGCCAGGGGCAGAATGCTGTGGCTTGAATGTGAATGGCCTCTCTCCATAGGCTTATGTTTCTGAACACTTGGTCCCCAGCTGGCAGAACTGTTTGGAAATACTTACCTTTTAAAATTGCAATTAGGGCTGGAGAGATGGCTTAGCAGTTAAGGAGCCTGCCTGCTAAGCCTGAGAACCCAGTTCCAATCTCCAGGTCCCACGTTTAGCCAGATGCAAAGTGACGCAAGGGTGCAATGCCTCACTTGACCACAAGGGGGCACACACATCTGGATTTTGTTCACAGCAGCTGAGAGAGTGCTGGAGCCCCCATCTCTATCTGTTTCCCTCTCCCTCTCTGTCTGTCTCTCTCTGTGTCTCTCTCCAAAAATAAATAAAATAATTAAAAAAAAATAAAATCGCAATTAACTTATCTGGAAACCAAAATGCTTTAGAGAAAATATTGCATATTATGATGTTTAAAACATATATACAGGCTAGATAGATGGCTCAGCAGTTAAGGTGCTTGACTGAAAAACCTGACAACACAGGTTCAATTCCCCAGTACCTATGTAAAGCTGAATGTACAAAGTGGTGCATACATCTGGAGTTTGCTTGCAGTAGTTAGAGGCCCTAGTATGACCATTTTCTCTCTCTCTCTTTGCAAATAAATAAATACAATGTTGTTTAAAACATATATACACATTCTTTTCCCATGGCCTCTCTTAGGCCATTCCCTTCCCTGTAATCTGTTCTTCTACTTACATATGTGCAATACCATACACTTAAGTCCTTCCCTTTCCTCCCTCCCTTATAGCATTTTACCAGCTTACTGGTTTCTGGTACCTATTTTTGGTTCCAGTTCACACACAAGTCTATACATTTGTAGCTAGGATCCACATATGAGAGAGAACATGTGACGTTTGGCTTTCTGAGGCTGAGTTACCACACTTAGTATAATCCTTTCCAGATCTATCCATTTCCCTGCAATTTTCATAATTTCATTTTTCTTTACCGCTGAATAGAACTCTGTTGTGTAAATGTACCACATCTTTATTATCCATTCATCTGTGGAGGAACATCTAGGCTGCTTCCATTTCAGGGAGGGGAATGGCCTAAGCGAGGCCATGGGAAGAGAATGCATAAAAGAAGGGCAGGGGGAGGGTCAATCTAAATTCAAGATAGTGTGAATAAGACTTATGTAAACCTACTTTTTTGAATAATGGCACATCTAGAAGCTGTAGACTGTTACTAGAAAATTTTCAGTGCCTGGGATGGGATACCTTCCAGTGAGTTGTTAGCCAAGGAGGTTCCGGTAGCCTCCAAAACATTAAAGGCTTTTGCCAAAGCCCTTGGTTTCCCTTGAGAAACAGATAGTAAGACCCTATTGCTGAAAACATCTCTTGCCTGAGAGGCAAGGTCACTGAGAAAGCAAGCTGGTGCTGAGCAGAAAACCTTCTCCCTGTAGACCAGCCAAATGAAAGCTAGAAAAAGCTGCGCTGCATGCAGCTGTATGGGAGACAGAAGTCATCAGTAGTGAAAACAGTGGACACTGAATATTCAAGTTTGGCCATACAAGCCCAATGACTGAACCAGTGCAATAGTGGCATGTCTACTCTTGGGGGTAACCAACTGTTCCATAATTGGACTGAAGGCCCTCTCTATGGGAGGGAATACATACCTGGTACTGAAAAACCTAAGCAAAAGTCTATGGCAGAGGAGGTCATGAGCCTTAGGGGTATAACGCCTGCTCTTGTATGACTAAATGTATATATTATTCTCACCAAACTGCCCTGAAAGCACTACACTGGATTAAGAATATTAATGTTCATATTCTGCTAAGGCAGGCATAAACATAGCCTTTAATGCTACTTTCACTTCTGGTTAGAGAGCTGGAGGAGGGGCGGAATTGAAAAACCTGGAGACTGTCAGTCTCTGGTTATTAAACTTGAGCTGGAAGTTTGATGGGCTGATGGTTTCTTTTCAGATATACAGTTAAAAACGATGACCACTGGGATGAACTTGTTTGAAAAGGCAACATAGTGCTGATCAAGAAGGGATGGAGGAGTGCCCAGCACTAAAACATCTCTGTCACACCCTCCAAGGCTCAGGGCCCATTGCAGAAGAGGGGCTAGATAGAAAGGAAGAGCCAAAGGAAGGGTAGGATGACCACTGGGATGACCCAAAAGGCAACATAGTGCTGAGAAGAAGGGATGGAGGTGCCCAGCACTAAAACATCTCTCCAAGGCTCAGGGCCCATTGCAGAAGAGGGGCTAGATAGAAAGGAAGAGCCAAAGGAAGGGTAGGACTTCTTACAATGCAACTGTCCAGACAGAAATTGGCCTTGATATCCATGACCTTGCAGTGCCTAGCAATACCTTCATAAGACCCTCATAATAGAAGAAAAAGATGATGACAACAAATTAAAAGAGAGACTAATGGAGAGAGGGAGGGGATATGATGGAGATTGGAGTTCTAAAGGGGAATGGGGTTAGGGGAGGGAAATATGCATTTTTTTGTATGTAAGTATAGAAGTCATCAATAAAAAATATATACAAATAAAAGTAACATAAATACACATACACACATATATACATACATATACAACAAATGAAACACAAAAATGAAATGGAGTAGAAAAATATTATTGAAAGATGATAGATTTTATATGAAATGATATAATATTAACTTGAAATTGATAATGATAAGTTTAAGGGTGTGATAATTAACATAATCTACTAGAAAAAAATCATTAAATAAAGATAAAACAGGCAAGTAGAGAAAATAATGTACAATAAGGAGAAATATTCAACTAACCCAAAATAAGTTAGGAAATGAGGCAGATAAAACAAATAGCAAACAAACAGCAAAATGGCAAAGCTAAATACAAGCATCTAGTAATTACATGGCAAGAAAATAGGTTAAATTTTAAGACAGCTGAAATTGTCAGACTGGGAAAAAAGCAAGATCCAACTATATTGAATACATGTTAAATTCAAAATTATACTTTGTGTTGAAAATAAAAGGTTAGAAACAGATCAGAGGAACAATATGCTAAGAAAAGCCTCTGTTAGTATTAGAGAGCAAACAGACTTTATGGCAAGGCATTTTCCCATAGATGAAGAGGGTGTTCTAACATGATAAGGAAAAATCCAATTAGGAGCACAACACTTTGAAAGTAACAGCTAATAACAAAGCTTGAGAATGAATGAGGCAAGCTTTGCATGGTGGCACACTCCTTTAATACCAGCACTCAGGAGGCTGAGGTAAAGTGATCACTGTGAGTTCGAGGCCAGCCTGAGACGACATAGAGAATTCCAGTTTGGCCTGGGCTAGAATAAGACCTTACCTTGTAAAACAAATAATAGTGATAGTAATAGTGATGCTAACCTTCCTCTCTCCATAGTTAATAGAGAGAAAAAAAAAAAGCAGGACAAAAATCAACAAAATTTAAGAAAATCTGAATGAAAGTATGAGACACCATTTTGTACATGGGAAGCCCACCAACAAAATGTGTATGTTGAGCCATTATAAAATCTTACTAAGTTTCAAACAATCATATATTGTAGAGGCTGTTCTTTGACTACAAGTCAGTTAAATTATAAAAGAATAACAAGGGCTGGAGAGATGGCTTAGCAGTTAAGGTGCCTGCCTGCTAAGCCTAAGAACCCGGTTCCAATCTCCAGGTCCCACATTTAGCTAGATGCAAAGTGACGCAAGGGCACAATGTCACACTTGCCCACAAGGGGGCGCACACATCTGGAGTTTGTTCACAGCAGCTGAGAGGCTGCTGGTGCACCCATTCACTCTCTGTCTACCTCTCTCTCTCTGTCTGTCTCTCTCTCTGTGTCTCTCTCCACAAAAAAAAAGAATAACAAGAAGATTTACAAAAGAAAAATACTTCTAAATCAACCATCTTCATGAAAATTGGAAAATACTTTGAACCAAATAAGGAAAATGCAACAGATGAAAAAAATTAAGTTGAAAATGATTTGAGAAAAAATTTATACTTTCAACCCTATGAGACTATGACAAGCAAATTAAATCAAATGACATAGGATGAATGAAATATTAAGAAAAAATCAATGAGGTAGGAAACATGCATAGAAAAATTAGAGCTAAAATTGGCTTCTTACAAAAAATGAATCCAAGGACATTTACAAACAAAGAAACCAAAACCATAAAAGTAAAAGAACAGATGTCAATGTAAAGTCTACAGACAATTTAGAAATACAGTGGAAGAACATTATGAATATTATTATTAAAATGAATTATAACCAAATTTTGTATTCAAATAGATCCCAGATTATATATAAGAATGGCAAAATTATAAATATTCAACTAGCTAGAACTAACAGGAGTGTCATTTGTAAGCAAAGCAAATTTGTTGTCAAAATTTACCTACACAGAAAGATTTAAGCCTGGAGGGTTGCTTTGGGAAATGCTCTCAAATATTAAGGGTTTATTTATGTTGTACCATTTCATATAAACTCTTGCCAAACATAAGGGAAATAAATTATCTACCTATACAGAAAAGAACATTTTACAAGTTTCACCATCCATGATCAAAATTTTCAGCAAAATAGAAGAGAGCTTTGATTTGAAAATCT
Source organism: Orientallactaga sibirica (assembly GCA_036365145.1). NCBI lineage: Eukaryota > Metazoa > Chordata > Mammalia > Rodentia > Dipodidae > Orientallactaga > Orientallactaga sibirica. Next base: position 1,381,448 of record JAEOAD010000039.1, read on the forward strand.
ATAACAAAACTGAAGTTAATATCATACTACATGCCTGAATAATGAATTGTTTCCTATGATTAGAATAAAAACAAAGAATGACACTTTGGGGAGTGAGGGTGTGGGATCAAACTCAGGTGCTTTTGCACACTAAAATTGACCACACAGCTATATCTCTAGCTAAAATGTGTCATTCTTATCCTATTTTTTGTTAAACACTGCACTGTTTGTATGGTGTTTTAATCTGTGAGTCAGAAAACAAGAGGAAATAAAAGCCACACAGGTTAGAAATAAAGAAGTAAATGGTCTTTATTCATAGAAGATATTTATTCAAAAAGTCCTAAGGCCTGTAATAAATTACTACTACTCAAACAAGTGAATTCAGTAGGTCACCACACACAAGACCCACAGGATTAATAGCAGCTGCAATTTTGAAAAAGCTGCTTCCAATGGGAGAAAGAAAACTTCCTAAAATCATGGTAGTGCCCCCAACCACATTAAAATATTAGTAATTAGGAATAAAGTTAACATTTTAAAACTATTTTAAAATTTCATGAATTAAGAACACATTTAACAAAACGTGCACATGAATGAAAATTAATGTGTCTTTGATGTAAATTAATGGGAAGCTAAGTAAACAGAGACACTATGTTCATGAACCATGAGAATCAGCGTTTCTAGGGCATCGGTTCTATAGATTCATTGCAAGCACATCAAAACCCCAATAGGCTGTTTGTAAAAAAAATAAATAAATAAATAAATAAATAAATAAATAAATAAATAAATAAAAACAGCAGATTAGGACGCATGTAGAAATCAAAAGACCTTGACCTTGAATGAACAACTTTGAAAGAGCAAAGAGTTTGAGGCCTCACAATTTAGGAATCTCGGACTTACTTTGAAGGCTAATGCAATACCAGCAGTGCTGGGTCAGTACAGAGTAGACACTGGTCATCAGTGGCGAAGATGGAGTCCAGAAGGCTGAATGTCAATACATGTGTCAATGCTATACACAGGGGAGGGAAGGAAAGCTTTTCCATCAGTGGTGATAGACAACTGGATAAATGTGTCAACATGGGCAACAACAACAACAAAAACAAAACAAAACAAAACAAAAAAAAACAGTCTCTACCCCTAATATACTTTGTGATAGTCAATCTCAGTTGTCAGCTTGGCAGGATTTAGAATCGCCATGGAAACAAATCTCTGGGCATATCTGTGAGAGATAGTCTAGACTGGATAGTTGAAGTAGACGCCCTAAATGTGGGCAGTGTCGTTGTGTGAGCTATGGGCCATGGACTGCATACAAAGGGGAAAGTGAGGTGAGCACCAGCATTCATCTCTCTCTGCTTTCTGAGAGAGGATGCCATCTGAGCAGCTGTCATGACTTCTCCTCCACAATGACTGAATCCTCTGGAACTGCAGAAGAAATAAATTCTTCCTCTCTTAAGTTGTTTCTTGTCAGATTTTTTTTCGCAGCAATAAGAAAAGTAACTGATATATTAAAATTAAGATTGTTTATGCATTTAAATGTAAGAGCCAAACCTATAAAACATGTAGGGAAATATGAAAGTATCCTCATGATAAACACATATTTCCTAGAAAACAAAATGCATTGAACATAAAAAGGATAAAATGGATTTCAGAAAATATAAAGTTTCTTTCTTATATAAAAAAAAACACCATTAAGAAAACAGAGCAGTCTCTTCAAATGAGAGATTGATATTCCCCATCAAAGGCTCAGGAAACATGGTACAAGAAGGGATAGAAAGAATGTAAGAGGACCAGAATGGAATGGATTGTTCTAGAATGCTATCCTCTGGGCATTAAATGGCCTGGCACTCTTAAACTCTCAGTAGCTTTGATCACCAGCACAATATTGGTCCCAACAGCATTCTATCTTAAGAGTGATATAACACAGAGTGGAAGGGGCCCATGAGGCTCTATCCCTCCCTGAGGATTTATAGGCAGTTAATGGTTGGTAGTGGGGAGGGACATTTTCTTCAATGGTGCAACTACCAGTAAAGTTGGCTGTATAACTTGCATTCTTATTGCTGGAACAAAATACACTACATAAATCAGCTTAAGACAGGAAGAGATTATTTCAGCTGACATTTTCAGAATACAGTGCATCATGCTAAAGAAGGCATTAAAGCACTTACTTGAAGGAAAGATGATCACATTCAACTCACAGAGAGGACTCAGAGAACTATGAATGGCGGTATCCAGTCAGCTCTCTCCTTTTTATACAACCTAAGACTAATGCACATGGAATGGCGGTGCCCACAGTTAAGGTGCCCACAGTGAAATTAGGATTTTCCACCTCAACTAAACTAATCAAGATAGTCCATTAAAGGTGACTCAGTCCTGTCAAGTTGAAAATCAGTTTAACTTTAACAAGCCCACTCCTTGTCAACTTGACACCCGAGCATGTCAAATTAAGCCATAACCTTCCACTCCTTATGTACATAGGTCTGTGGACATCTCATATTGCAAAATTTATTTAGACCAAATTCTAAAGTCTCTATAATATTTAACAGTTCTGATACCATTTAAAAGTATAATTGCAGTCTCTTCTGAGACTCAGGTAAACTCTTTTACTGTAAGCTCCTATTTGTCATAAAATTACATTGCCAACCCAAAAGAAAGAATGTGGGCACACCAAGGAATGATTGATCACAGCAAGAACAAGAACCAGCAGACCAAACTCCAAATCTTACATGTCTGGTACCTGTGACTCACGATGGGAACATCTGAGCTCCAAACGGCCATCCCTTTAGCTGCACCTCCCTTGGGGTAACTCTACTTTGAATCTGAATCTTTAGACAGTAAACATCCTATGGTTCTGGCATCTCCAACATCCTGGGGTCTCCACTCTAACTCAAGTTCATAGCAGTGGCCTCTCAGGCACTTCTTACAAGGAATCTGAACCCACCATGCATTGTCTGACCTCAGCAGCTCTCTGGAATCATGATGGAATATTCCATGATCATCTCAATCATTCATCTTTCATGGCTCCAAAACTATTACCACGTGAACCGTGCTGCCAACCTCTGGTTCAAGCATGGGGTGAAGTCAGGCCCCTTGTAGAATCCTCAGCATGCCTTCAAGGCTGACATTGGTGAAAAATTTCCTGAGGTGTTTGTTTCTGAAAATGAAATCTCCTCAGTTGAGGCTTCCTTCCTTCAAGTAAATTTGGAATCCCACCACACAGAACCTCTAGTGGGTGGAGGTTTTGTCCTCAGGACACCTTTACTATTGTCCTGGAGCAGCACAGCAGGTTTCTTCTGCTTCAGTTTCTCTTGTTTTCTCAGTACCAGCCTGAATATTATTACTTCTGCGAGTAATCCTAATTAAACTTATTGGCTCACAAAAATGTCAGAATAATACCACAACAAACAGGAATGCAGGCATCTAACACATAACTTTGTAGAGAATACAGAATAAACACTGACAAATAAATAATTAGGGGCTGGAGAGATGGCTTAGTGGTTAAGGCACTTGCCTGCAAAGCCAAAGGACCTCAGTTCAATTCCCCAGTACCCATGTAGGCCAGATGCACAAGGTGGTGCATGCATCTGGAGTTCATTTGCAATGGCTGGAAGCCCTGGCATGCCCATTCTCTCTCTCTCTCTCTCTCTCTCACTTGCTCTGCCTCTTTCCCACTCTCAAATAAAAATAAATAAATAAATAAATAATGAGGAGACAATCCAGTCTTTTACAGGGTAAACTGCTTGATCAGATATGTCATAAAGGAAGATGTAAAAGTGATCAATAAGAACATGAAAAAGTGCTAAATATCATTTGTATTCTAGGAAATGAAAATTAAATAAATTAAATAAATGCTGTCTCACACCTAGTACAAATGCTGACATCTAATAATACAATACTAAGTGCCAATCAAAATGTCTATCAACAAAAGAACCAATAGAAGAAATCATGATATAATTATATAATGGAATAAAACAGAAAGATTTAAGATGCACTAAACAATTCAACAACATAAATGAACCTCATAAGCATTAGATGTATGTACAAGAATCACACACTAAAAAGATCAAATACTGATCTGGGTGTGATGGTGCACACCTTTAATCCCTGCACTCCGGAGGCAGAGGTAGGAGGATCACCATGAGTTCAAGGCCGTCCTGAGACTACATAGTGAATTCCAGGTCAAAACAAATGCTGTATGAATCCCAGTTATGTAATGATGAAGAACTGCAAACAGCATTCAGAACAGTTTTGTAGCTTCTTTAAAAGTATTTATTTGTTTGTGTGTGCGCATACATGCATGTACTTGTGCATGTGTGTGTATCTACCAGTCTCTTACCACTGCAAACAAATGCCCATCCAGTTTCACATGGGTATCTGGGGTTTGAAGCCAAGGCTCGCAGGCTTTTGTAGCAAGTACCTTTAACTGCTGAGCCATCTCCCCAGCCCCCGTGTTGCTTTTTCATAGTGGAAATTGAAAAGGAAGGGACAAGTAGAAATTGAATAATTACAAGGATATTCATTTACAAAAGTCATTGTACTGACCATAGTAGTTTTACACAGAAACTTCAGCAAACTAGAAATTTACCTTTAACTACTTTCTGCTCTTACTCTGTAATTTTACTGTATTTCCTTGCCTTAATATAAACTTCATATTAATGGTTTGCTAACCATGCAACACTCAGGAATATTTACCTAGCTCACTAAAGTTGGGGCTATTTTGAAGGACAATTAATAATAAAAAAGTAAAAACAATGTATTTGGTTTTGAATTATTTCTTGCCTCTCCACTTCTTAAACATCCATTAATCAAGCTGTCCTCTAAGTGGATTTGCCATCCTCTATCACACAGAAAATTGATAGCTAAGAGTTCTATTAAATTTGTCACATAGCTGGACATGGTGGAGCATGTTTTTAATTCCAGCACTTGGGAGACAGAAGTAGGAGGATTGCTATGAGTTCAAGAGTAGCCTAAGACTACATAGTGAATTCCAGGTCAGCTTGGGCTAGGCAAGACCTTACCTCAAAAAAAAAAATTTAAATTTGTCATATTTAAACACAGATGGGCTGTTTCTGTCAATTTACCCATTTGCTCATTTACTCTTTGCAACATCTTATTGCAGATCTGAGTCTGGAGGACACTTGAAGAATTTCCGGTTGTTGTGTCCCAGAACAAAGAACTGAAGAACATGGTTACTTACAGAAACAGAGACTGAGAAAAGATACAGGCATTTCAAAGAATGGATATGATCTATGGAGTGGACCAAGACTCAAAAGGCCCAAGCCAGGAGGGTTGCGGTGGTTTGAGCCAGTGCCCCATAGCCTCGTGTGCTTGCTATGCTTGGTCCCCAGCTGGTAGCAATTTAGGAAGTGGAGCCTTGCTAGAGGAGGTATGTTACTGGACTTGGGATATGGGATGTTATATTCTACCTGCTCAGCTCACTCTTGCTCCTTCCTGCTAGCCGCTGTGGCAAAATGTGATGTCCAGCCTCTGCTCTGCCATCCTTTCCCTGCCATGCTGAAAATTCTACCTGAGACTGTAAGCCAAGATAAACCCTTTCCTCCCATCAGCTCCTTTTGGTCAGATGTTTTGTCTCAGTAACATGAAGGTAAAGAGTCTTGACCTTTATAGGATATTGCATAGTATCTGCCTTCTCCCACATTCGAACATCCTTGGTTTTTTTTTTTTTTTTTTTTTTTTTTTTTTGTTTTTTTATCATGTGTGGCCAGCAGTTTCAAAGCTTTCAATCTTTCCTCACCTTGACATTTATACATGTTAATATTGATGCTTCTGGAATACCCCACTCCAACTTTCTCCCTGTTCTTCCTCACCAGGAACAGACTCTATCATTACTCTGATTCAAAAGATGACAGGGTTGAGGGACAGGCTCTTGCTGAAATGACAGAGCTAGTTGGAGTCAGAACTGTGGGTTCAAAGTAAATGGTCCCCAGAACCAGTGAGGGGTATGTAGAAAAATGATCCCCAAAGCATAAATGGCTCCTCTAAGGTCATCAGCCATGCCTCTTCATGTTGTCACAGAGCACTTAAAGTCATAAACCTGCTGAGTGGCTTCCGGAATGCTTAGAAACATTAGGAAACAGAAGTTAGAAAAGAAGGGTGGATCTGTTTACAGTTGGACCACATAGGGTAAAGAGAGCCTCCTAGTTTCCTTCTGCCTGTCCTGTAGTACTGTTAGAATTTTATGGAAAAGATGAGACAATGGCTAGGAAATATGCATATGCTAATTGAACTATAAGATAAGTTGTCAAATTGGGTGACATTTCTTCCTTCTAGGCAAGTTTCTCCTTTGGCTGGCTTCAGGCTTCAGGCTTCAGGCTTTCCTTTCACCTGTTACGTGAAACTTTTTCTCCCTGGATAGGCAGCAAACACAAGTTTCATCCCAGATGACAAACCAAAGTGCAGCTGCACCAATACCAGTTTTGGCGAACCAATGAGTTTATTGGGATTACCAAGAGAGCAGGGCGAGGGGTTACTTATAGGAGCGTGGCTGACTCCAAGGCAGCTGCATCACTGAAATGTCCACCCCAGCACAGGGGAGGACTCACAGAAGCTGCATCTGTGCAGCACACTGCACAACCTATAGGCAGCTCAACTAGTCTGAGAGTCTCCCCATTTTTTGTTTACCCATTATGTAACTCTGGGGAGAAGTCTTGTGACCTCTTAAGTTCCAGCTTCACAGACTTGCTGACCTCCTTAGTCTCCTGAGCCTCCCTCCTCTCCCTAGGAGAGAATATTTCAAATTTGAAGGAATTTGCTATCGAACACTCCAGTGTGTGATTTGGGGAGAAATTTTCATCCTTCAGCGTCCACTGTTTGAATAGTCTGAGGGACATGGAAGACACAAGTGTCTCTCTTTAGAATGTCTCCTCTCCTGCCAGGACTTTAGCATAGGAACCTGCCCACTTGCTAAGTGAAATTCAAGAAGGGATTGTCAAAACACAAAGTCTAAATGTTACTCCAGATGATTGGGATTCAGTTAATCTAGATTAGAGCCTTGAAATCTCTGTTATTAATTAATTAACTAATCTCTGTTATTAATTATCAATTAATTAGTATGTGGGAGGCCGTATGCGTGCACGTGTGCGTATGGGTGTGTGCATGCCATGGCATTCATGTGGCGTTCAGAGGGCAACCTTGAGTTGTCTGTTCTCTTCTTCCATCTTCTCTGAGACAGTCTCTTGCAATGCCAAATGAATACCGGTCAAGCAGGCCATAGGCTTCAGATTCTCTTGGCTCCATGTCCCATTGTCATTGGTACATTGGGATTATACATACATGTGCCATTTTTGCATCTGACTTAACATGGGTTCTTGGGAGGAAAAAAATTTGGTTCAGCAGGCTTTGTAAGCAAGCACTTTTAACTGCTCAGCCATCTCTTCAGCCCCTAAATCTCTATTTTTAAAATCTGCACATTTCAGGTATTGGTCCAAAATTTCATGTAGAAGTATGTGCTTGCTATATCTTTAACAAACAGAATGCATTTTTTTTTTTTTTTGGAGAGAGACAGAGAGAAAGGGAGAGGAAGACAGATAGAGATGGGCTCGCCGGCAGTGTGTCAGCTGCTGCGAACGAAATCCAGATGCATGTGCCCCTTGTGGTCAAGTGCGGCATTGCGCCCTTGTGTCACTGCATCTGGCTAAATGTGGGACCTGGAGATTGGAACCGTTGGAGATAGGAGCCAGTGTTCTTACATTTAGGAGGCAGGCGCCTTAACCGCTAAGCCATCTCTCCAGCCCCAGAATGCATTTTTGTATCCACTCTAACACCTCTAGTGACCTGGAATTTTATAGGTTCTTTCTTAAAGCCAGTTGAATTCAACTCACTGGTCTGAGTTCCGCTTTACACATACTCTAGGCACAAGTTTATTCCCATCTTGACCGACACATCAAATGCTTGGAGGAAGTCAGCATGCAGCATGCGGTCTGGGGTTCTGCTGAGCAGGCTCGATCCTGCAGGTACTTTCCCAGAGCTCTTCAGTCTAGTTCGTGGTCATGTTCCCTGGGTCTTCACAACCACTATCTTCTGGGTAGCATTTCCTATGTGCCTATGACTTCCTAAAATGAAGGAGGAGTCCCTGCTGTGGTCTCATCAGTGTCAAGTAGAGGACAGCCATAGCCCTTGTGCCTGTCTTTACATTTAAAGCCTTCAGTGAAGGAGTGTGGGTGTGTGTCAACTCTGATGTACTGGAATTCATACTCTTATGGAATCTGCCATATCCATCAATTTCCCCAAATCTCTTTCTTAGAGATTTCTGCTAAGACAAAGCTCATTGGATAGACTTTTGTACTCAGTCATTTTGCCGTACCTGGCTGCCCTCACCACGTTCCATCTCCGTGAATTCTACCTGTTTTCCTGTAGTAACAGTGCACATGATTCAGCTTCTGTGTCCATCACAGCTGGTTGTGAGTGGCTGCCTAGATAGTGCATTCATAGATTTTGAGCCTCAACTCAGACAGTACATTGCACTGCTTGGCAGCCAAGTTAGTCCGTGGTGAGGTAGACCCAGTGCCATACTTCTCATGTCTGTGCCATGCCAGATTCAAAGTGTCAACACAAACTACAGAAAAGGCAAGGCAAGGAAGAAACCACTAGACTACAGTGTTGGCTGTAGTCATGAATTTAAAGTCATACTGACAACTAGTTCCTCTCTGGAGATGGCGGAGACAGAAAGGAGATGGTTGGGAGAGTAGCACTGATGAAAGCTATCAATAGATCTGTAGCTTCAGTCTGATGCCTGGCCAGGAACTGGGATTCTAGGCATCTCCAGCTCTCGCTGGATGCTGTCTCCCTACCATTAGTAGTACTGCATCTTAGACCACGTGTGTGCACAGGGACATGCTGCAGGAACCCTGCTGACCCTGAAGGTCACTGTGCCTCTGAGGCTAGAAGCACCAAGACATCCAGAGCCTCTAGTTTGTCCCTGTGAGTTCCAGTTTTCCATCTGAGTACAGTTTGCCCTGGCCTCTTCGCACCTTCATTCTTACGCAAGACCCAGCAAAAATAGCCTCATACAGTTGGCCTCACCAGCTCCCATAACTGTTCAAGTCTAACTCTTACATATTAAATACATTATTACCATTACAGTTCTGATCTAAAGCTAACTGGTACAAAATTTAAAGTGCCAAAGAAGCCAAAAGAAAGCTATTCTAAAAGAATAAAGGGGATCCTATTAACATATTTCATCTACAAACCCCCTTATGAGCAATATTAGCTCATTTTACAGAAGAGAAAACTATAGTTCAAAGCCATTAAATTTATATGACTATTGAATGAAAAATCTAGGTCTGAATCTATTTATTTCTGGTTTCATAGCCAGTGACCTTAATAATTTTGGATTTAAATAAAGTAAAAGGGAAGGAGCATTGACTGTGTGAAAGATGAAATACAGCTTCTTGGACTGAAATGGATTATGGTCTGGTACCTCCATCAGTTTCTCATCGTATTTCAGGCATCACACTTAGGATGTACAAGTGAGGGGGCCCAATGCCATGATGGGACTGGGAAACCTACAGCTTGCTGCACTGCTCCCCTATGAGCAGCATAAGGAATGTGGGTTCACTTGATCTCAGGCTTGCATTGTGCACATGGCTACTCCCTGTGGCTTTCCTCTAAGCACAGCCTAAGCTAGAGCCTGCACTACCACTACAGCCATTCTAGGTAACACACAGAATGCTTAATGCTGAATTCAGCCTACTGCCTGCAGGCATAGACTGCAGGGTACCAAAGAGTCAATTAAATAAAGAACACACATCTTCTAAAACAATTCTTTCTCTGTTTAAATAGTATATATGCAAAGCTTTGAAAATCAAATCAGGAAGGAAATGGCTTACCATTTTCAAAAGCTGTTTCCAAACAAACAAAGTCTAAAGATAAGGGAATAAATTCTCCTCGATTAAAAGATAATTTCATCCATGTTGGGTGTCTGACTCAAGCAGGGACTGGGAAATGGTCACCCTTGTATCAAAATTAAGAAGGGACAGCCTAAATATTTAAAGACCTAGTATACCAGAAGATGGTTTAGATGGAATCTATTTGGCGTGGCAAAGAACTGATGATTGTTTTTACGCTTCAAACAAATCAGCTTTAACAGAATCTTCTTTTCAGTTGTAAAGATGACCATTATCATGATTGCTCTTTGCAACCTACAAGCCACTGGAAGAACTGAGCTATTCTGCTTGTGTTTTGGTGATCTGAATTGCATGCTAAGGAAACAGACTATCAGAAGCAATAGATTCATTTGAACTTTACTCACGTGATTTTAACTATACATTACATAAAAACAAATGTGAGAAATACCTTCTTTGGGGGTAGGTTTTGATGTAGAGATTCATCAAACATAAAATGAGCATTTTTCCATGGCTTCTGGGGGCAGTGACATGGCTTCCAGTGTGCATGGCAGGTAATAACACTGAGAGGCAATTTCTTATGGATAGTGCTTTCATAAAATTTATTTTCTGGGGGACACAAATTCTGACTGTAGATTGCTTTAGTCACGAAGCAGATTCTGATCCTAACAGGAAGTTGTGGATATGGCATTGGTTTAAGTGGTGCATTAGAGTTCAAATATTCAACTATTAGTTACTGTCTCTGACACCTGACAACTGATGGCTCCTCTATGGCTTTCATAAGTGAATTTCTTCTTGGACACTTAACAGGAACCTCCCAAGTTAACATAATTATCTCAGTGGCCTCGCCTACTTGTAGAATCACATCTAATCTTACACACACACATGCATGCTCTCCCACATGTATACAATCCATTTATATGCATATGTATGCCTATAGACATATACAAACAAAAATGTTTAGAAAACAACTCAATAAATATAAATAACTATGAATAGTTTTAATAACAATGATCTTATATTATGAACAAAAATAAAGACTTAACTCAGGAGTGAGCCATTCCATAATAATTTAATCGTCTACCAAGACTCCTTTTGTAACATCCCCAGGAATATTCCAAGTATTCCGGCAGGCTGCCTTCTCTATAGATGCTATTTAAACACATCTTTTTGACAGGTCTAATGCTTCCTTATGTACTCATCATTCTATATGTTTGCTTAATAGAGTTGAGTGGAAAATTATCCCTATGCTTCACATGATTTTTTTTTTTTTGAAAACATGGAAGAGGTAACATGACATGAACTGCTTCTCACAAAGCTATTGACACTACAGATCTCAATATGTTGTGCCTGCTTTGTTCTTAAATTGAGTGATTGAAGATACTGAATACATAATTAGTCCATAAATCAGATAAAAAGGAACAAGAATAGAAGGGCAGATTGAAAGCAGTGTGATTATATCTGTCTTGTTCTTGAGGAGTGCACTCAAGGATACATCTGCATTAGGTTCTGGGTTTCCCCTTCTATCAACAGCTCCTGTTGACAATACTGCCCCCTCCTGGATCATCATGCACACTGAGCAGGCAACAGCTTCCCAACAGGACTTTCTTCCTAATAGTCTTTGATATGTCCAAATAGGATTGTGTGTGTGTGTGTGTGTGTGTGTGTGTGTGTGTGTGTGTGTGTGTGTTGTATTGTGTGAGTATGTGGTGTATGTAGTTTGCAACCCCATTAGCGGGAAGAAAAGCTACAATTCTTGTCTACTGCTGTTTACCATCTTAGAGAAAAGTCAGCTACTTAGAGCTAAGATTGGAAGTCTACACAGGGCTGTCTGGGGCTTGGCGACATCCTCTGTGTGGCTTCCTTCCTAGAAGCCTAGAAGCAGGAGGACGCTGGCCTGAAGACATTGGGATGGGGTGTTGAGGAGGTGGTTGCTGTGCTTAAGGAGAACAGATGGATTCTCAACCTTCAGTCCAGCAGCAGAGCCCTTCTCACCTGTGCTTGCTTGCACTGCAGGGCTGGGATGTGTGTTTGAATATTCTCTTGGACCTGATCTAGTCATGCTAGTGCAATTTCGTTCTTTTGAAATTGATCTCTCCCACATAAGGAATGTTATGTGTGAGTGCATGTGGGTATGTGTATTTGTGAGTGTGTATGTGTGCGTGCATGTGAGAATGTGTGTATGTGAGTGTGTGCATGCATGTGTAAGCATATGTGTGTGCCTGTGTGCATGTGAGTGTGTAAGAAATTGTGTAAGTATGGGTGAGCATGTGCATGTATGTTTTAATGTGTTTGTTTGCATGTGTGCATGTGTGGAGGAAAGCTAGGGAAGCAGGCAATAGAGAAAACACCTTTGACCTTGTGTTCATCAGCTGGGCACTCCATTCTGCAACTTCTCCCTTCCTCATCACTCCCCTCACCATGAGTCCGCAGACAAGGAAGGCTGTGTCCCTCGCATCTAATCTGACTTCCTTCTGGTCTGAGTCATGCTAGTTTCCACCACTAAGTTCTTACCAAAGGACAGTGAACCACCCATAGCACCACACGCCAGAAGCAGGATGCTGTCGGGCGCCAGTCTGCACAGCCACCCCTGCTTCCACTGTGGAGTCCAGCTGTCCTCCACACCGGGTCCCAACTATGTTCAGCAGTGCCTGGCCCATGCTGATGCCAGGCAGAGAGTGTGAGGAGCTCTGACCCGTGCCTTAACTCTAGGGAGTAATAGATGTTATCATCTCACCTTGCTCTGGAGCTCTGGCCTGCTCACTGGTCTTCTGGATGGCTCAAGAGGTTAGAGGGTCAGATCCCGTTCCATCTCAAAGTCCAGAGGCGGTTTCCTAACTTGGCCCTATGCTTGAGCCCATGTTTTGGAGCATATTTATTTTGTTGTGTACATCCCATACCATCCTAGTTTTATTCTAACCAGGGGGGAACCATCAAGCTGTTCTGTCTTGATCCTGAGTCCTAGGCAAGTGAGACGTGAAAATGGGCCTCATTTTCAGCACTCAGCATCTCTTCTTGGTTAGGTATTTTCAGTTCCAAAGAAAATAATTTTACAGATTCAAACAGGCAAAGGCATCATGCAGCTGCTGTGTCCTCAAGATCGCTGGGAAGCAGGCAGCTTGCCGCTAAGGCAGTTGGGGTGGTACAGGGCAAGGGGACGCTCAGAAAATGTGTCCTTATAACTTTGACCTCTGCAGCATCTCATTTTTAAAACTGTCAGTGAGGATATCAACATTCACGAGGAGAACATTTTTCTGAGACATGTTTTAGCAATCTTCTCGAAATATCTGCGGTAATCTCTTGCAGACCATACTTTTATAAAATCCAATAAAAAAATTGAACTAGCAGGAAAATAAAATATAAACTAAAGCATGTAAAACATGGGCTGAACATTTTTTTTTTTAATGCAACAGACTTGAAATTGTAAAGTTAATGGCAAAGTAGATCTCAATGTTCTTTCTCATCTTCTACCTGGACCTGCCTGTTTGCAGATGAGGGAAGTCGGCTCTCAGACCAGCACGGGTCCTCCAGCTCCTCTGTGAGTTGCACTGCGTTAACGACCTGCAGCGCCTCCACCTTCTCTGTGGCTCAACCTTTGCTCACTTGCCTATCGTGTCTCTGCCCTGTGCCTGAGCAGCCCTGCACAGCAACTGGCTGGCATTGCTCACGAGCGGAGTACCATGTTTTCCCCTTCAGCAAAACTTTGCTTTCAAATTCTACACTGAGACACCAATATTGGTGAGTCTAACTCTCCAGAAGTCTTTGAACCTAGACAGACCTCATGAAAATACATCTGACTAGGACTAAACAGCAACTGAGATTTTCCCTCATGTTCATCTAATTTTCTTCTTTCCTGTTTTTTTTTTTTTTTTTCCCCCTTGATTCCTTGATGGATAACTAACTTGGGATCCTCTGGTCTGTCACACCTCTAACCTTGCAGCATTGGGCCCTGGTTTCTTACCAGTCCCCTGCCCTCCAGGCTAAGTTTGGGAGATATCACATGAGCCCTCTGGGCCTTTGGGGCCCACAGAGCCCCAGCTTAGAAACAACTAAGGTTGTTGGATTTTCTTTATCAATGGCTATGCAGGCTGCACATTCCAGAATCATACCCCTTCCTTTCATCCTGACTTGACTAACCTGTTCCCAAGTATGGTCGGATCTCAACCCTTCACTCCATCCTGACACAACTAGTCTGTTCCTACATAAGGCCAGATCACAACCCTGCATCCTGCTGCAGCTAACTAGTTCCCAGGTAAGGCCATATTTCAGGCTTTTACAAAAGTTAGGTGATCAATGTGCTGCCATGGTAACAGATTCCAATTGGTTACTTCTGTGTTGTTTGTTTTAAAGAACGAAAGGGAATACAAATATGATCCAGGGCTATGGAGATGGCTCAGTGATTAAGAGAGCTTACCTTAAGCATGAGGACCTGGGATTGCTGGAGTTCAACTCCCTAGAACACAAATAAAAAGCGGGGTATGGCCATGCACATCTATAACCCCAGTCCACAGGGAGTAGGGAGGAAACTAGAGAGCCACTGGGGCTTGAGTACACAGATGAGCAGTAGAGAAGCGCAACCAAATTTCTCCTTTGGCTTACCCACATACACGGTATGAGCTCATCTTCACATGTACGTGCGTATGCCACCCATAATGCATCATATATACTACACACTCACACACACACACACGCACGTACACACACATGAAATTGGTCCCACTAATGCCCATCTTTATCAATAAAATTACAAGGAATCTGGAAACAAATGCCTACTATATACTGAATCTGAAATTCCGAATGTCACCATTTTAAATAAGCAATAATTGCAGGAGACAGAGACATTATTCACTGAAGAACACGTGGATACATTTTAAAACTACCAGAACAGCAGTTGTTGGCACAGAGAACACCTGAGCACACATAGACCTTTCATGTTAGCTCAAACCAGGACAGCTCTGTGTCACACCATGCCTCAGGTAGAGACAGTAGTACAAAGCTAAAGCGAGCCACACAAGGCAGCCATGCCGGCTCATCTTCCCTTGTCCAAGGGCGCGTCCAAAGACACAGCGCACAGGAATGCCTGTTTTTACTCTATCTACCTAGGAAGCACGGTTTCTACTTGAACAGTGTAAACGGAAGCGTATCATTTGCATGAAAGCAGCAAAAAGTTTGGGTACAGATGGCACAAATATAATTGGTATTTGTTCTGCCTGAGAAAATGTGTAAGTTTCACACAAATATTAGAATTTCACATTTGTGCATATACTACATTTTTCTAAAGATGATGAGGAATAAAGAAGCTGTGTGTGAATTCGGAGTCCTTGGATGTATTTTTGTTTTCAAATTTCCAGGCTCTGTACACAGCTAAGTGTGGGGATAGGAGGTGGGTAACAGAAAAATCAAGCTGTGTGTGACATGTAGGGTGGTCTTTCTGTTCTTTGGCATTTGGGGCTAGTCTTAGCTCATGGTCAAGATGCTGCTAAAGGAGATGTCCTTTTTTCACTGCATGACAAACATACAGTCATCACTTCCAGAAAGACCCAGAGCAGCAGCTGTACTTTCTGTTGAGCTCTCAACAGAGGTCTGTCCCTTAAGTGAAAAGTTCCTTTAGCAAATGCAAACGGTGTAGACATTTTTACTGCAGAGGCACTTGAAATTAGTTTTAATGCACCATGTAATAGCTTATTTGACTGTACTCTTTTATTTTAGCACAAGAGCATAAATATTCCGTTCAAATGTGGCAAATCTATTGAAGGCAAAAAATATAAGCCCAGCATGTCAGCTACAGCGTTATTTAGGTTTTGGTCCATTTAAGCTACATCAATGTGTCATCATTACTTTGGTCTACCTGGAAATTTTACACGTTATCTGTGGGCTACATCTGACTTCTGAAATGCACATTTCAATTTATTGTTGGGTATGTGTACTCAGATTTAGGGAGCCATTATTCTTTCCTACGCTGCGTCTGTGCAGGCTTCCTTCTCAGAGAAAATATCTGTGCTGGATGTGGACTCTGAGCTCTAGGAAGGAGATCAGTAAAGATGCAAAGTAAAAGTTCGGAGTGTTCAAATGGTTTCTGAGAGAGGTTAACAATAAACTTTTACGATCATCTCTTTTAGCTTTACGGATGAGCATCTTCACTGTGGTAGTAAAATGGAAGAACTAGGGTCTGGACTCGCTCTGCATTCTAGAAGGCTGTCTGTTCAGCAAGAGGTTTTACGAACACATTTCCCATGGTCTTGGGAAAGGCAGTGGTAGACCGGCATGGGGGAAGTGACAGACCTGGGTCCCCAACCACAGGTCTGTTGCTATTATATGACTCTGAGGCCCATTTTCCTGCTTTGCAAGAGTGAAGATAATCTTTGTAGCATCATGTTGTGGTGGAAGGAAGGAAGCTGGAAACTCCATGCACTTAGCACAACGTGACACACCATGGACACTTGCTCATTCACCCTCCCATGACTGTGAACAGCATTTCTTCTCTGGGCCCACATGACAGAAGCAAGGACCAATTATGTGTCCACACAACTAACAGCCTATGAACGTGGGTGTTGTGACAAATATGTTGTGGCGAACACAGAAAACCCTGTAATCCATATTTGGCAACACCTTTCCGTGTCCTTTACAACCACCCACTTCCCAAGTACAAGCAACAGCCATTCCTTATAAGATAGAATTCCTCAAGTCACTGTCTTGACTTTCTTTTCTCTTTAACTGACGCTCTCATGGGCTTGAGCTGCACCTTCCATGTATGATCTGACATATACATGGTCAATCCTAGCTTCACTTTAAGCTGTAAACACATGAATCCATTGGCCAAATGGCATCCTAACCTGAGGGACTTCCAGTCCAACATATCCCAAAGTGTCCTAACTGTGTCACCCTCTTCCCCTCTTCACTGTCCTGCAAACACACTCCTCAGAATCGAGGTACTTTGACTCAGTTTTCCTTCAAGCCAGAACACCTTCACCTGCCAACTTAAATGAGTTAAGGAAGCTTTGCCCTTCATTTCTCCTGTTTTCTTCCCACCCCACACTTTCTCCTATACATGTGTGTATCTTAGGCAACTCTTCTTGGCCAGTGTGGTGGCTTGAATGAAATGTCCTCCATGGACTTATATGTTTTGAATATTTGGTCCCCAGCTGGTGGCAATTTGGGAGGTGGAGCCTTGATGGAGAAGGTGTGTCACGGGCGCGGGGGAGGTGAGGTTTACAGTCCCGCTCTGCTGGGTGTTCACAGCTCAGCTCACTCTCTCTGCTGCCTCAGTGTTAATACATGACAATGTGAGTCAGCTTCCTGCTATGTTATGCTTTCCCCATCCTGATGAAGCTTCCCCTTGAAAGTGGAAGCTGAATCCACCCTTTCCTTCCATGAGTTGCTTGAGGCCAGGTGTTTTGTCCCAGCAACAAGAAAGGAACTGCAACAGTCAGTGTCTGGACTTGAAGTTACCACTAAGGGCCAGTAAGCTGCCTTCGTCCGGAGTGCATGCACTAAGTCCCTCACTTCTACTGCTTCTAAACTTGAACAAAACATGACACTGAGAATATGGACCTGAGTACCCCAACTCACCTTCAAAGGACCCACAAGACTGATTTTGGTCCAATGAAAATCAGAGATGGGGAGATGGCTCAGCTGTTAAGTGACTTGCCTGCTAAGCCTAAAGACCCAGGTTCAATTCCCTAGCACCCATGTAAATCCAGATGCATTAAGTGGCGCATGCATTTAGAGTTCATTTGTAGTGGCTAGAGGCCCTGGCACACCCATATTCTCTTGCTCTCTTGCTCTCAAATAAGTTAGAATTTTTTTTTTTGAGAGAGAGACACAGAGAGAGAGACAGAGAGAAAGGGAGAGGAAGATAGATAGAGATGGGCATGCCAGCAGAGTCTCAGCTGCTGCGAACGAACTGCTGATGTGTGCACCCCCTTGTGGTCAAGTGCGGCATTGCACCCTTGCATCACTGCATCTGGCTAAATGTGGGAACTGGAGATTGGAACAGCTGGAGATTGGAACCAGTGTTCTTAGGCTTAGGAGGCAGGCGCCTTAACCGCTAAGCCATCTCTCCAGCCCAAGTTAAATTATTTTTTAAAAAATCAGAGGTGGGAATGAATCTAAAGGGATTCCTCCTTTATCTTCTTTCTTGGGCTGTTTTGAAGCAATTTTTGTGAGTAGACAGCTCTAAAGTATTCCACACATGGAATGACAGCTTGCTGGGTCCCTTGTCTTGGGTACACCATGAAGCAGCAGGCATCAGGTTGTGTTACTTCACATCTTCTGTGCATTCCCTCCATAATCCCACTCACTTTTTCTTCCCTAAGTCTGTACTTTGCAAACAAACTATCAATGTTTTAATTCTTGCTTCAGGCTCTAGTTTCTAGGGAATCTAAGACTAAGTATACTTTTAAAAAGAAGTTGATGTAGCTTTAAATAGAAACCTTTTTACAGTAAGATAAGAACCCTTGGCTCATTTTCCTTTTTCTGGCTCAAGTTCTAAAGGAAAAATAAAGTATGTGCAGCTTAAAAGCTCACTGGAGAAAACCTACAGTCATTTTACAAACTTTGACTTACAATTTTCTAGAAGCCAGTATTAAAAAGTGAAACAATAGATTTGCAAGTTAATAATTAGCAGGAAGTTTACCATGGGGAAAAATCTGAATTATTAGACCAGAGATTTAGAGTCATGGTGTCACAATGATCGCTACACAAGGGTCTAAAAGCAATGTAGAAAATCATATCCTTTATATCATGCATATTTTTAAGAAAAAGTTTAAACACAACACACACACACACACACACACACACACACTGTGTCCTGTGCTTTTTTCTTCTACTAAAGTGTAGCCTGAGGACAAACAGTATAGTACAAACTGCAAAACTATGATATACATAAAACTTTCTTAGAAATACACATGCCCCTTCCAGACTCCTGCATCAGAGCCAAGGCTGGTGTCTATAATGGTTTATTTTGAACATGGTGAATCTGCAGCTATCAAAGTTTGAATATGGGCTATTTCTACCACTTCAACCTAAAGATTATCTTCAAATTTGTCATAATATTAGTAGTGACGGCTGGTTCTTAAAGAATATTTTAACTCTAAATGTTACCATAGAGCGCTCAGTCACTACACAGATCCACACCACATTTTGGATTATAGGACTTATAAAATATACTTAAAGCTACAATAAAATAGAAAGTCATAGGTGAGTCAAACTTGCAATAAGTGTTGAACACCCTCTGTGGTTATAATGAGCCCCTTAAGGAAGCATGGGACACACTTAAAAGTGGAAGCAAGAGTCCCTGAAACAAAGCATATGATTTGCTTCAGCGTAAATGCCACACAACAAAAGGTTGTATTGCTGTGAGCAACAGGAGATACTGTGAACTGTGCCCACAGATACAAACTAAGGCCACATCTGCTGAGCAAGTCCAAGGTGAGCCAAATGCTTTGCCTTTTCTAAACAGAAGTTCTTCCACACATTGTTTCACTGAGAAAAGTGAGACGAGATTGTAAACAAGAAAAACAGTTAGGCATGAAGCACAGAGCACAAGCATGTTTTCTCAAATGCTACCCCATTCTCTACCTGAGAAGCTGGCTGGATGTGGAGAAATGAGCTCACCACTGCTTTCTGCACCTCCTTTCTGTATATCACTTGTTTTCTGACTGTGCCATGCATGTTTTAAAAAGCCTAGCATATGTTAGGGATAGAACCAACTTTTCAGGCTCAATACTTAGAGGTATTTGAAAATACCAGCCCAAGTATAACAAAAGGGGAAATCCCTTGAACTGGGATATACAGAATAAAGGTGATGGGAGCCAAGTTTCCCTCTGCAAAGCAGAGTTCCACAGGATCTCTAAGAGACTAAAAGCTCACATACAACTCTTTTGGAGACCTTTGAAAATCAAGCATAAATAATACTGCCTGATATCAGCCATATTTCACAGTGTTTGACTGATGTTCTGGGTGTCAAAGATGGAACAATGGTTTACATATCACTTAAGATGATGTGGTTTGTGTTCACAGAAGCTCAAGCACTATTCAATACAGAGGTTTATAAGGTTTTTGTTTTTTTTTTTAATACTCCTAAGTCCAAGGTAACAATACGTTTTCTTTCATGAAGTTTGAAACTATGTGGTCATTTTAAATTTCCTATCTTCTGGCTGGAGTCTAACAACTCATGTTCAAATCTCCTGGTCCAATTTGAGCCAGATGCACAGTGACACAAGTGTTCAATGTTGCCCATACACACAAGGGGGGGGCACACATTTGGAGTTCATTCACAGTGGCTGAAGGGCCTGTTCACCCATTCTCTCTCTACCTTTCTCTCTCTCTCAAAATAAATAAAATAAATTAAATTGCCTGTCTTCACTTTTCCTGAAACTACACAAAGAAAAACATCGATTAGTGCTAGAGATCAGAGAAAAGGCAAAAGTAACTTCACGTCATCCATTTCCTAGCATCAGCTGCTTGGATGACTCTTCAGTCAGAGACACTGCTGGACTTTGAACCTGGCGTGTTAACAGCTGGGTCCTCAGTTTATGTTTCAGTAGGTTGTAGAATGCTCAGGGGCATGGCCTAATGGGAAGTCAGTTGGGGAGTCCTGTGCCTCTTCCTCTACTTCCTGCTGGCCACAAGGGGAATAGAACAGCTCTGCTCCACTCACCACACACTCCTTCTTTTTGCACTGCTTTAGGCCCAAAGACAATGTGTCCAAATACCATGGATGGAAACTTCCAAAATTGTGAGCTAAAATAAATGTTTCCTTGTAAGCTAAGATCTTGGTTATGATAATGGAAAGCTAATGCAGGCCTTGAAGGCGAATAGGACATTTCTATACTCCTTTGAAGAAGGGCAGCCTGGGCAGTGAACTTTCACCACAAACACCCAGAGCACTTGCCATTTCATTATGAATTGGTATGTATTTCTTCAGACTGGTGTAGCCCATTTCTAATAGCCCAAGACCCTTCAGTCCCATTTCTCTGAGTGAATTAGTTACTCACAAGGTACAATAGAAACATTCAGCTCTATGTTTGGCCATTTGCCAAACAAAATCTGTGTTAAGAGTGTGGACATGAATAAAAATATAGATGGGTTTCCAGTGGTATTCTATAGTTTGGAAGGATCTGGAGATATGAGAGCATTTGGCTCATCTAAGAACGCAGGGATTCAGAATTTTCTAAGACTAATTTTCTAATTACATGACTGCTAACCCATGTCTGCCATTCTGGAACCTTAAGCATCATGGCAGACACACTGTTAAGTGAAAAATAAGTCTGTATAGTTATAGCAATAATGAAGTCAATGCTAGGGCACCGGTTGTGTGGGGCCAGATCAGGGGAATCCTCCTCCATCCATTCCCAGTGCATGGGAGTGACACCTTGGGCCAGAGGAGCTGAGGTCTAGCTGACCTGGAACCAGGGATGCACTTTCTGGTAAATATCACTTTTATTCTTCTGTAATGGAACAGTTTTGGATTTCAAATGGGTTGGAACATGTCTATTTTCTCAGGTCTCAGAAGGGTGAAGCTGGAGGTGATGAGTTTGAGGGCAGTCTAGACTACATAGCAAGTTCCAGGCCAGCCTTCACAGCACAGGAAGGCCCTGTTTTGAAAAATAAAACTTGAAGAAAATATTCATAGCGTGTTAGGCAGCTTCCTGTCACTATAATGAAATGCCCGAGACTGTTTATAAAGGGTAAAGTTTCATTCAACTCATGATTTTGGAGATTCTGCTCTGATCAGGTGCCCCCATTCTTTGGGCTGGTGGCAAGGAGGAAGCAAGGCAGGCACATAGGTAAGAACAAAACCGTTCACCTCGGGCTGGAGAGATGGCTTAGTGGTTAAGGCGCCTGCTCCTAAGCCTAAGAACGCTGGTTTCAGTCTCCAGGTCCCACATTTAGCCAGATGCAAAGTGACGCAAGAGTGCAATGCTGCACTTGACCACAAGGGGGCGCACACATCTGGATTTCGTTCGCAACAGCTGAGAGGCTGCTGCTGCGCCCATCTCTATCTGTCTTCCTCTCCCTCTCTGTCTGTCTCTCTCTGTGTCTCTCAAAAAAAAAAAAAAAAAAAAAAAAACTGCAACTTCGTCATCTCTTGTGTTACACATTTTATTAATTTTTTGATCTGGCCATTCGGTTTCCTATTGCTTCTACTTGAGGCATCCCACAACACGAACCTGTAATTACAGTACATAATACGTTCTGTCTGGGGACTGGCAGAAAACTCTGAAGGTCTGTTTTTATTCCAGTGGAATGCTTGGGCAAGCTCGGTCACTAGCCGAGCCCTGGTAAGCCTGCGGGGCACGTCTGTTGTTTAGCAGAGGCATCTGAGTATATAACCTCTGCTGTGCCCTCATTTTCTGTGCATCTTGGGCCATTTTCAACATTACTGGGAAAGTCTTGACATCATTATATTCTTATGTTAGCAATATTCTGTTCTGCAAAACTGGGGCCTGAGTTGCTTTGTTAGAGAAGCGGCATCTATCATTTCTCATCTTTGTCCATCTAGACTAATAAGAATGGGCGGAGTGGGAGGGTGAGCACTGTCTTTGTCAGTGCCAAACACAGAACTAACAGGTGTGAGACAGGCCACCACACACCAGGACCTGTCTGGGAAAAGCCAACATATGGGAAGATATTGAAATTCTGAAGCAGACCAGTGCTCGGCTCACTGAAGGCTGAAGACAAACTTAAGAGACTGAAGGGAGTCCCCAAACCAGCCCTGGCATCTGAGGGAAATGAATGGAGGCAGGATGTCATTTCAGCAACCAGCCTTCCAGACAGTCTGAGATGATCGGGTCTGAACAGCTAGTATTCTGCAGAGACTCAGGGGCTCCACATGTGGAGCAGATGGTGCGGGAAGGTGAAAGCAGAGATAGGCAGAGGTCCAGCATCAAACTGGGGTAAAGAGTTAATGGACCAACGTTAAGAGTCAAGGAAATAACACTGCTGCAGTTTGACATCATTAACTGACAATACTGACTCCTCGTACCCTGGGCAGGTGAGAACCGCAGTCTGTAAGTGGAAGTCCTAAGGCCCTGGAGGGAAAGGTCAGTAGCAATGGGGCAGGGGATCAGGAAAATATTATACATTGCCTTTTTGGGTTTTCCAATCTGTAAAATTAATAACTTGAACCAGGTCTCAGGGTCACTCAAGGTCTAATATTAATTATTCTAATGATTCTTTGATACCATCTATGAATTGCTCAAAGCAAATTAGATCATATTTTGTGAAAATGCTTACCCAAGGCTTTCCTATTTCAGTCATGTCAGAGGCTACTGTCAGTTATTACAAGGTTTAGGAAATTTTTTTTTTTTTTTCCAGTCCCAACTGCAGAGTCTAGAAAAATGATTAGGCTGGGAAGGGGCTCAGTGGTGGAAGGGTCTTGCTTGCAAAGCCTGAAGGCCTGAGTTTAATTCCCCACTCCTGGTGCTTCCCTGCCTGTGTGCCTACACATGCAAATAAGAGAAATGTGCAGAGGTTATTTAAATATCGAATCTCTCAGTTTTAGTAAAAGTGGAAACTTCTTCCATTTAACAGAATAACAGTTGTAATAAACTTGATTGTAATCATTTCAACAGCTAAACAGGCTTAAATTGCTCATCAGCTTTGCTCAAAACAACAGATAATTAAAGTGTATTTGTAATTGATAAATGACCTGGTGAATTCTTTTATCCAACCAATTACCACATTTTATAATTTAAACACAGAAAACATAAAGGAAAGAAACTATTCATCACCTTTAGGGTGAGGTAGTGAAGGAAAAGAAGGATGTGGGGAAGGACCCTTACCCCCAAACGTTGCTCTATAGCCTAGATGCTTAAAAGGAGGGCTCCCCTCACCCCCAGGAGGTTTCATAGTTGCAGGAACACGGTGTGAGTGATGCAGGAAAGACTAATCTAAACAGAGCCATCAACTGGAAGAAGTGGTACCAAGTCCTTCCCTTCTCTGGGCTTTGTGTCTCACTTGCTGATGACTAGAAGTAAAGTTTCAATGGTGTGGTGATGGGAAATTGTGCAGTATTACTTCTTCCTTTCTTTTCAACATTTCAGATACTGTGATATGGACAGGATACCGTAACACTCAAACAAACAAAAACAAATCAAAACTGCATATCCAAAGGCTGAGAGAGGTAGTCTACTTTATATCACTGTAGCAGGATACATGAGATAGTTCACTTATAGAGAAAAGTTTAGGGCTGGAGCTTTAGAGAGTGGGGTAACATAAATGGGGCCCTGGGTTCAATCTACAGCACACATGCCTGAGACAAGGAGCTGGGGAGGCAGCAAGGACGGGGGAAAGGTTTATCCTGGCTCATAGTTTGAGATGGTTCCATCTGTGATCAGGTGCTTCTGTAATATTGGGCCTGTGGCAAAGAACATGTAGCAGAGAGAAAAGAGAGCCAGGATCACAAAATTCTCCACATGTGCCCCGTGACCTGAAGACTTCTTCAAGAATCCACTGTCTCGCCAGTGCCAACCAGAGACTTGGCGTTGTCCACGTGGCTCTCTGGAGGACACTGAGCATCTCTCCCACTGGGGCAAGGGACACTGCTGGCTACTGGGTCAAATGCAAGCTGGGAAAATTGCACCAAAGGATGCTGTGAGAACTAAGGAAAGGTCACAAGGTCTCACACACACACACACACACACACACAGCCAACGGAGGTCGTGTAGCCCTCCTCAATGGCTTTGGGATTTACTTTATGCAAATTTAGTCAAACTCAGAGCATTCCTTTAATATGCAAAAACAGACCCAGACTGATGCTATTTTCCTTGTAGGGTTAGTGGAAGGATTAACATGAGAATATGTATATGAAAATACTAGCAAATGCTCCTGTAACTATGATAGATATAATCAGTTTTACTAATATTCAAATTATGCATGACTGGAGAAGCCCAGAAGACAAACCTGGTAATTTTGCCTCTGCCGCTTAGTCTTGCTGAGAGAAATCGTGTGATTGCCATGGGTTACCATGGACACAGACTGCACCAAACACTCTAGCAAGAACCATCACACAAGAGCCTAAAAAACCCACAGGGCATATGAAAGAACGTACGATGGAATACTGAGCCTTCTTCCTTCACAGAAATAATATCATCTTCACCTGTCCCCCAAGCATCCACCGCATAGTGATGGCAGGTTCCAGCAGAAGACGTTTCTGTGACTGGTGGTCCTTGCATCCTACAAACACTCCTACCTTATGAGAAGACTGAAAGGGACCAGGAAAGCATTGGCTCTGTTCGAGAAGTGTTAAGGCTCAACTATTTAGATGACCCCAAGTGTGGACGGAGAACAACACATGGGTTCTGGAGTGAAGGGGAGAGATCACAGCTCCATGGATAAATCTGTCAGTGATCAGAGCAAGATAAGGTTTGAAGCCATGGGGCTGGGTAAGGGCATCAGGAGAGAGTCAATCAGTGGAAGAAAGCAGATGACTAAAGATGACCAAAGCCCTGGGGGACTTCAGTATCCCATGTCAAGGGTGGAAAGTCCAACCAAGAAACTTTAGACGGTTCAGCTAAAGAGGAAAGAGGCAAGTGTGGATCTCAGAAAGTATTATGAAGTAAACACATTGTGAATACTGTCCAAATTAAATTTCCTCTAGCTTCTTTATAGAACAGCAGTATTAGCAGAGATGTTAGAGCTGATCCAAAGATGAGGATATGAAAAAAAAAAAAATCGTCCCTATATACATTTACCTGTGCACAAGACCAAGAGTCTCCAAGAGTAAATACAATGGCTATGAGGTAGAAAAGATCACTTACTCAGTGCTCAGTTATAGTAGGTGCTGATCATTGCCAGAGCCCAACCTCTCCTTCTCCTTGCTCAGTGGAATGAAAAGTCCCAGACAACCCCGCCCCCCACACAGAGCAGTCAGAGGAAGGAAATGGTTAAGAAGAAATAGCGATTGACCTTGGCAACTTTACCGCATAGCCGACTGCTGTGGGAATGCATAGATTATTGCCACATATACTTTTGTAAAGCACCCCCACCCCACCAAACTTGCCTGCTCCCTCCACCTTGCCACTGTGGTATCCACCCTGCTGCTATGGGACCCACCTTGCTGCTACAGAATAAAATGAAAGTGCAGCCGGGTGTGGTGGCACATGCCTTTAATCCCAGCACTCGCGAGGCAGAGGTAGGAGGATCGCCGAGAGTTCGAGGCCACCCTGAGACTACATAGTGAATTCCAGGTCAGCCTGGACCGGAGTGAGACCCTATCTTGAAAAACCAAAAAAAAAAAAAAAAAAAAACAAATGAAAGTGCAGATGAAGCTTAAGGCTGGAGTCTCTTTGGGAGTGATCCCAGCTTCAGACCCCAGGATAAATAAACTCCTTCCTCTCTTCAACTCTCCTTGATGTTGGAGTAATCTTTCCAGAGAAATTCCCACAATAGCTAGGCCTACTGCCAGTCCTAATTCTAGCCCTTTCTCATGTGCTACACCATCCCATCACATCCCACCTGCTACTATGCCAGAAGTGGTGAACATGGGTGCCTGGGATGCGTTTGTATCCAGAACACTAGAGGGTAGATGGGAGCTTTACCTGTGGTGTGACACCAGACCTCCATGACTGAAGGGATGTGGCCATGTTCTGAGACAGAGGGAATAAGAGGGCAGAGCGTCATGGGGGACGGGCATGAACCGATCAAGATTCAACCAAGACGAAGGGAAGCTCAGGGATGATGTGGGACGGGTTAGAGAGACATGCACAACTCCTGATGTTCACACAGGAAAAGCCACACTTTGTTGACTTTGTAATGTGGGTATAAGGAGAGCAGAATGAGGAGCTAAGGGATTACACGTGGACACACTGAATATCTAAACCAGAATTTAGGACAGATGACGCTGTGAACCCTGCCCTGATAATGACTCTACTGCAAAAGGTTTGCCCTGCTCTCCTCCCC
This sequence comes from Orientallactaga sibirica, assembly GCA_036365145.1. Classification (NCBI taxonomy): domain Eukaryota; kingdom Metazoa; phylum Chordata; class Mammalia; order Rodentia; family Dipodidae; genus Orientallactaga; species Orientallactaga sibirica. The sequence goes on from JAEOAD010000039.1 coordinate 1,408,189, forward strand.
CCAAGCAGCTGCTGATAACCCGCACGGTCAGTAACTGCCTTTGTGCCTCTTCCTTCCTTGGCTAAGCCTGGCACAGCAATCATTACTCTGCACCAATCAATATTCAAACAACCAGTGGGTCAGGATACTGGAAATTTGTTTGTCCTTGAAAATCTCCACCCTAAGAATATTGCTATGGAATATTCTATTAGAGATGCTGAGATTTCCAAGGACATTAAGCACACTCAGGATGTATCATCACATTGCATAACCATAACAATTCAGAATCAGATATTTCTGCAGCCTAGTCAGGCTTCAGAATCTAATGTTTCAGTCAACAGAAGACTTATAAGAATAAACACACTTAGAGACACATATAAAACCATCTAAATGTAAATATACATACATGTGTATAAATATTCATTGTCTTACTGTATTCATGAGTCAGAAAATATATACTTCTAAAACTCATATTTAACAATTTATTAGCAATATGATAAATCAATGTACCTGAGAATTTTTCTGTCATTTAAGTTTCAACAATGATATAAAAAGGGAATATAATTAAAACATTTTATTCCTGTGAGATGAAATACTTTCTAGACAACATTTCATATTTAAATCATTTTCACTTGCTTATGGAGACTTTAAGATGATAAATGCAGAGTGTGTTCTTTATTTTTGAGGTAGGATCTTAGTCTAGCCCAGGCTGACCTGAAATTCTCTCTGTAGCCCTAGACTGGCTGTGAACTCATTTTCATTCTCCTACTACCTCAGCTTGACTCCCTGCATTTTTCACCCCCAGTGCTGTGGTTAGCAGTCTGAGCCACCATGCCTGACTCAATTATTCTTCTTTTCTCTCTTATATAGCAATAATTAAGCCCTCCCTGTGTTCAACAAATAGCTTATTAACAAGGCTTTGTAATTCTTACAGAACTCTGTGAGGCAGAGGGGGAGCACAGATACAGAGGCCAGAGCCTGGGGGATTAACTTCTGAAAGGTCTGATTTTTGTCTCCCTAGTAGGTGGCAGGGTTGGGGGGAAATCCTATTGAGAGTATATGGGGGAGGTTAGGAAGGAACTTCAAAGGAGCTTCAAGTATCTATTCATAGAGAATGGGTAAATGTCATCAAGATGTATAGTTAAAAGCTAAGGAAGGAGTTTGTTCATTTATCCAAGTACAAGTTTAGATGATTTCTCCATGATTCTAGAAATGGCCCCAAAGGCCACTGGCAGCTATGGGATGGTCTGGGAGGGAATAACCAAGAAGGCAAGGAGGTTCCAGGTACTAACTAAACTCGGGGGACAGATTAAAGCCCAAGATAAATAACAAAGAAACAATAAATAAAAGAGGCACAGAGTTGAAATAGATCAAAGACCAAGGGTCATTAACAATGGAATAACATCTGCAGAAGGTTTATACTGCACAGGTATTATGGTAAGCATTTGGTACACGTTATTTCACTTGTTTCATAGTAACCAAGGTGAAACTGAATGAGAATAGGACTGAGATAATTTTTTTTTAATTTTTAAAATTTATTTTATTATTAGAGACAGAAAGAGGGAAAGAGAGAGAGAGAGAGAGAGAGAGAATGGGCAGGCCAGGGCCTCCAGCCACTGCAAATGAACTTTAGAGCAATACATCCCTTGTGCATCTGGCTTACGTGGGTCCTGGAGAATCGAACCGGGGTCCTTAGGCATGCAGGCATGTGCCTTAACTGCTAGACCATCTCTCCAGCCCCAAGATAATTTTTAATAGGTAATTAGCCAGGAACAGAGGCCCAAAGAGATGCCACCTTGCCTGCCCCAGCCTAATCCAGTCTCACCTCATTCAAGATGGCTACAAGCAATAATTTCTCAATAGCACGTTTGCTTCATTCTCAGCTCAGCACACTTGTGGGTTGGTCTCTCCTGAGTCAGCCTCTTGAGTCTAACAATCACTGGGGTCTCTCCCTTACACACCTGAGTCTAATGACGAGGTGCATCCTGATTGGATGTTTGAGCCATCTAGAGGAGCCTAACCGTGTCTGTTAATCCCTCTTCATTTTTCTGGCCCCTGACATTCCTACTCCTTGCCAAATGTGGCAGGGCTTTTCTTTTTCTGCTGACATGTTTTTCGGCATGCTTTCTCAGTCTTTCTCGCTCTCCTTTCCTCCTTTTCAACCTGCCTGGGAAAGGAGGGTTCTTTTTGTTTGGGTTGTTCTGATGCTGTTCTTGCCTTGCTCCATGTGTGATCTCGCAGTTCTGAGTCCGTAACTATCTCTTAAGTCTTCTCTGAGCCTCTGTCAGGGGATCTTTTGGCTTGAGCTCTCTTGCTTTGATTGTGTGTGTGGAAGCCCCATCTCTAGAGCTTCTTACCTGGAGATTTCTCTATGTGATGTGGATCTTCTCCATCACCCCCTGTTTCTAGTTGGGCAACATGAAGAATTTCTTTGTGGCTTGCACTTTTCTGCTAGCCTTCCCTCTGGATCTTAACAATCCCTAATATAAACCTTATACTTCATAATTTACCCTTCTCTGAGTCAGCATTTTCAATTCTTTGTCAAGTAGGATAGGGACCCAAAAGTTGGGTTCTATGGGCGTGGGATCCTCGGCATGTTTACAGAATTTAATCCCTCCATGGACTTGACATCCTGCATCAACACTGCTAATAGAAGTCAGCCTCTCTTCCATTACAAGACCTCATGGAGAACACAGAAACCGCATTATTTTGGAATGAAGAAATTCCCAAATTAAAAGAGAGACTAAAGGAGAGAGGGAGGGGATATGACGGAGATTGGAGTTCTAAAGGGGAATGGGGGGAGGGGAGGGAAAAATCATACGTTTTTGTATGTAAGTAAAGAAGTTGTCAATTTAAAAAAAAAAAAAATTCCTTAAATACAGAAAGCTGTGGCTCAGGCACAAGAATCTGGATTAAAAAGAAGATGGGAAGAATTGCTAGAGGGAATGAAAAGAGGGCCTAAGGGTTAGGAGCTGGATGGAATGAGCCTCTGAAGAAACATGATTGCTAAGACAGAGCCCACAGTTGAAAACCATGAGACAGCAGTAAAGAAACAGAATATCAACATTGTTTCTGGCTCCTTCAAAGCTTATATAGAGAATCAAAGTGAGGAGTAGCCACTAGGAACAAAATGCCAGCATAAATCAGTACTACACAGAATCACTTCGACTTATCATCTACTCTTGGTCTCCTACTCCGTCTTGGTTCTCTGTACTTCTCCGGGGAAAGCATCTGTTCCACACCTGTTCCATAGGCTGTTCAACACACAAACCCTCGGTATTGCTCACAGTTCTTTAACCACCACATGCATTTATCAAATTCTCTCTTGTGTGGGCCAAATTTTATGTTCAAGTAAGGCTTTTCTTTAGTCTTCAACTAACATTTACAAAGAGCCCATGTTATTTTATTTGTGTTTCAAATTACTAAACTAAAGCTATCACAGTGAAATGCTGGGGAACCCAGGATTCACACATAGGCATTAAGCTGCTTTACTGATAATTTTGTGTTAAACTCTTGGAGGGCATGTATCCAGCACATCCTGTAAATCTTGTGTGCATCAGGAAGAGTCACGCAGGTTGAGATTTGTGTCCAATTTTCACCTGGATCTCGGTGAGTGCCCATGACTGTGTTTTATCCATTCCAGGATGTGTAAAGACATTTGAATGTAGGGATAAAGGTATCTGGATTAAAATATTCAATAAAGGAAAACCTGTTTCGGAGCATATCAATGCTCACTGTGGAGGGTGAATTATCAGGAGAGAAGACGCCACAAAGAATAACAGGAAGTCATGCCTCAGACAGAGCTGGGAGATGTGGACACGTGTATTATGGATGCACTAAGAAGACGAGTCAGTCAGGACTGCAGGAACATCCTCTCCCCAGGTACTCATGCATAATGTATGTGTGCTATGTGAATGTATTTGGGCATATGTTTATGTAAACATTTTCTGATCCTGATGAATTAATTTTTCTCATATCATTTCCTTAATACATCCCCAATATGCAACATGCAAATTATATGCCATGTTCTCCAACTATCTTATGTTAAAAAGAGTAATTTACATTGATTCATAATTGTGCTAAGTCAATATATATGTGTGTGTGTGTGTGTGTGTTTTTCATGATAGGGTCTCATTCTAGTCCAGGCTGACCTGGAATTCACTGTGTATTCTCAGGGTGGCCTTGAACTCACGGCGATCCTCCTACCTCTGCCTCCCGAGTGCTGGGATTAAAGGCGTGAACCACCACGGCCAGCTAAAGTCTTTATATTTCTAGGTAAGAGTTTGTAACTAAGATTTGCGATGGTACTGATAGCCTGATAGCAAAGAAAGGGGATAAATAGGTATTGCCAATAACTTGTCCTTTTTTAAGATGTGTATGTACAGATGTTACACATGCAAATTAAACAGACACATGGCACATATTCCCCATGTAACTTTGGGCATTGGTGCTTTCATCTCAAATATGTGCTGCACAGACACGTAGAATAGAACCAATTGATAGAAATATAAGGTGAGCCACATATTATTTTAAGTTTTCTGTGAAGCCACAATAAAAAAAGAATAAAGCAGGTGCTATGATAGCATGTTTTACTTTCCCTAAAAATCCAAAATATGACCATTCCTACACACAGCAAATATAAAATGTTAATGGTGATATACATTATTTGTGTTAAGTGTTAAAATCCTAGAGTATAATTTACACTTATATGTCTCCTCTGTTCAGACTGACCACATTTTGTGCACCTGTGGTGAGCAGTCACCATCTCAGACATAACAGAAGGCTGGATAGAAATGATGCATTTTTAATGCCATCATTTTCAGAAGTAGAAAGGTTGAGAGACTTAAGTCACTCGGTTCTCACCCGAGGTCTCTGTAGCTCCTTTATCTGCCAGTTCCCATACAGTTCCATGTTTGATATCCACAGTCTTGAAATAGAAGCAGTGTATGGGACTGTGGGGTCCAAACTGGGATGGGAAATAGGGTCTGGTTAAAAATCTTCCCTTTGGGCAAGAGAGATGGCTTAGCTATTAAGGTACTTATCTGCAAAGCTAAAAGACCCAGGTTTGATTACCCAGGACCCAGGTAAGCCAGATGCACCAGGTGGCACATGCATCTGGAGTTTGTTTGTAGCAGCTAGAGGCCCTGGCATGCCCATTATCTCTCCCTATCTGCCACTTTCTGTCTTTTCTCTCTCTCTCTCTCTCTCTCTCTCTCTCTCTCTCTCTCTCTCAGGTAGGAAGGTAGATAGATAGATAGATAGATAGATAGATAGATAGATAGATAGATAGGGCTATATCTTTCCTTATAAGGCTCTCAGACCCAAGATGAAGCTGGAAACTTGCCCTGGGGAGTTAGGAAATCACCAGCTCAGCTCAAGATAGATCCTCCAATGTCAAATATTCAAACTAAAAACTGAAATCAAGGCAAGGCTGGAGTGATGGCTTAGCGGATAAGGTGCTTGTCTTCGAAGCCTAAGGACGCAGGTTCGATTCTCCAGGTCCCACATAAGACAGATGCACAAGGTGGCACATGTGTCTGGAGTTCATTTGCAGTGGCTAGAGGCCCTGGCATGCCCACTCTCTCTTTCTCTGTCTCAAATTAAAAAGTAAAAGTAAAAATAAATAATAAAATGCAAGGCAGTACAATTGTTCTAAAAACATGTTTGTGCCTTGAATGAATGCTAAATTTTCCCTTATCTGTACCACATTTCTGCTTTCAGTTCTTCCCAATTAACCACAGGGAAGGCCTTCCGGCATAGTAAAATTAGATAAGGAGAATCAAGGATTTCTATGATTCTCTGGACAGGTCAATCTAGCATTTGAACTATCTAATTTGAGAATCCCTGTGATGGAATATTTGGCCCCTGAGGTCTATGATGTCAGTCTTACACAGCTCATTTTCAGATAGAAGGATTTCCATAGAAATCCAGGCTCAAGCACATAGAATTTTTCATAGATGAAAGTTATCAAAAACTTTACAATAGAAAAAAATCACTTAAATCAGTCTTAAAAAATTCTTGAAAGCCATGCTACTTTTTCTCTTGCACATTACCAATTGAGTATGTATAAACAATGCTGTCACAAATAAAGAGAGTAAGCCGGGCATGGTGGCACACGCCTTTAATCCCAGCACTCAGGAGGCAGAGGTAGGAGCATTGCCGTGAGTTCAAGGCCACCCTGAGACTACATATACATAGTGAATTCAAGGTCAGCCTGAGCTAGAGCGAGACCCTACCTGGAAAAGCCAAGATATATATATACATATATATATATATATATATATATATATATATATATATATATATATATATTCTTTTTTCTTCTTTTTCTTCTTGTTTGTAGCAGCTAGAGGCCCTGGCATGCCCATTATCTCTCCCTATCTACCACTTTCTGTCTTTCTCTCTCCCTCTCTCTCTCTCTCTCTCTCAAGTAGGAAGATAGATAGATAGATAGATTGAATAGATAGATAGATAGATAGATAGTGCTATATCTTTCCATCTGTGTTATGGGGAACAAATTCAATCACATACAACTTTACAATGGCAACCCCACTGTGCTCATCTCTTATGAGCATATGTTTGATATGGCAGAGTTGTGATGTGGATTCCATTTTGATTTCAGTTCAGAGGGAGGGAAACGATCACTGAGTGAGTTTGTCCAATGTGCTAGACATAGCAGGGACTTGCTTGCTGCCGTGAATTCTCCCCTTTTGCTTTTCCACATGTTTTCTTTTTCTTCTTTTTATATATACATATAAAATAAAAAAGTGAATATGCTAAATTGAATGGGTAAAATAGTGGCTCCCCAAAGAGATGTCCATCCTAAACCTCAGAATGTGACCTTAGATGTGAACAGGATTTGGGGAGATGTATCTCTGGTGCATATCTGAAGATAAAATCATTCTGGGTCTTAAATACAATGGGAAGTGTCTTTATGAGAAGCAGAAGATGAAATAGTGGCAAAGGCCCAAAGGCGACATGAAGATGAGAAAGAAATTGGAGTTATGCTGCCATGAGCCTGGGAGCTGAAGAAGTAAAGACAACTTCACCCCCCGAGCCCACGGGAGAAGTGAGGCTTTCCCAGCTGCTTTCCAATGTCAGACTCTCTCAACAGGGAGAGAACATATTTCTGTTGCGTAAAGCCACCACGTTTATAGGAGCTTGTTATGGGGAACAAATTCAATCACATACAACTTTACCATGGCAACCCCACTGTGCTCATCTCTTATGAGCATATGTTTGATATGGCAGAGTTGTGATGTGGATTCCATTTTGATTTCAGTTCAGAGGGAGGGAAACGATCACTGAGTGAGTTTGTCCAATGTGCTAGACATAGCAGGGACATGCTGCCGTGAATTCTCCCCTTTTGCTTTTCCACATGTTTTCTTTTTCTTCTTCTTCTTTGTCTCAGATATCTAACATGACTGAGAGGATAGAGTTGGAATAGAAAGATTAGAACTCATTGCCAAATAAATTAAAAAAAAACAAATTAATATTAATCTCCTGACATTAAAGATATGATTGTGTAATGTCCATCGAAGCTTTTGTCGAGAACAAGGATTTTTTTTTTTCAAAATCCTTTTATTTTTCTACCATTAAGCCCAAGGGGATCTCTCAAGTCTACTTTTGCTTTCACACAAAAGCCAAACCTGTTGTTTGCTAGCCTACCAGCTCAAATTCCATTCACCAGCATCCATATAAAGCCAGATGCAATGTGGAATATGAATCTGTGATCTCAATGCACCTATGGCAATGGAAAGAGAACCAATGGGAGGTGAGCCAGGAGAATGTGGAAGCTTTTGGGACAGCTAGACTTCTGTGGCTGGCTTCTGACCTCCACACATGTGCCACTGGGAACAGAAATACACACACACGCACACACACACACACACACACACACACACACACACACATACACAATAATTTTTAAAAAGTTAAGTCTGGACATCTGAACTCAGTTCTCTTTGGTGTACAAATGAACTTCTTGCCTCTGACATAAAACATGTGGTATGAAGAAAGAGAGGACCATAAAGTATGGAAAATGAACATTCTGGTACTGCGACACTTGGTACAGGCTGGTAATTAGAGGAAGGGGAACCAGAAGCTGGAGAGACACCTGGACAGAAGTAGGCTTAGAAATGTGAACAGGCGGTGCTCGCCTTACTCCACTGGCATTCACTAGCTGTGCCTTATCGATGAAGTTTCTAGCAACACCAAGTGACTTGAGGCGTTGCATGAGCACGTGAGTAGGAGGCTCAAGGTTTAGCCTCCCTTTCTTTCCTGGCAAGATGCCCTGAGGAGTAGCTTAAACCTATTGAAACTGCTGCAGGACAGCTCACCCTAGAAGGGAACATCATGGCCAAATTCAGAGTCTCATACAACCTAAAGCATCTCCAGGATGTATAGAAATCCAAACAGGTAAGGCACTGTGGTAGTTTGAATAGATGGCCCCCAATATATTCAGTGTTTTATTAGTTTGTAGTCTGCCTCTGCAGCCACCTGGATGGAGGCAAGTGTCGGGGGGAGGGGTATCTTAAAGTATGGTGGTGGGTTTGAGATTCCAATCTAAATATATACAAAGTGTGCCTAGCTGGAGTTCCTGAGGTGTGCTGTGATGTGTGGCTTTGGGCTTGTGGCTTTGCTCTCTGTGTTTGGTCCTGTGAAGGAAGGCCAGCTTCTGCCATTATGGAATTTCCCCTGGATCTGTAAGCTTCAATAAATATTCCTTCCTCCATAACTGTGCCTGGTCTGGAAGTTCATCTCAGAGAACCCGAAGCTGTCTGCTACAGGCACCATGCGTGCGTCCACTCTCAGAATGTAGCTATACCATAAGTTAGCTGAGAGCTATGAATGCCACAAGGCAGCAGCAGTCAGGTGAGGTGGCAGATGACATAACCTTAGAAACATGCACTGCTAAAGGACACTGAAAGCAAGGTACTCCTCTTGTCTATTAGGTTATACAAGCCACCTGGGGGTGCAATCCTAAAATGCCTCCAAAAATTTGACTAATGTAGGGTAATGATAAATACATATGTGGATGTGTTCTGAAAAGCACTAGTTTAAAAGGAGAGGTTTTTCTACAGTAGAGAAACTGTAATCTAATCAAAACCAGTCATTGTAGAAGAGGAAGAAAAATTCTGAGTTCTAAACCATTTTGAGGTTTCTCAGGACCACTTTCCAGAAAAAAGTGTGAAAGTCACAGACAGATATCTGAGTAAGCTGTTTAGCCAGTAGTTATAAGGTGTGTGATGCAGAGCCTACAGTCATTCCAATGTACCCCACCATATTTAATTGCTTTGGAATTTAGTGGACATGACAAAAATTCTTAGTGAAATCTGAGAAGACACAACCACACATATTCCCCATGTCTTTTCATGACAGCAACTTGTATGCGCAGAACTGACTCCATCAGACAGCAGGGGTTGAAATAAATACAGTTTTGTAAAAGGCTTCAGCTTGTGAAAACCGTATCACTGACATTAAAGCTGCACAGTTGCCTCAAGTCCTGCATATATACCCATCATTTTTTCAAGCCAATGCTCAATTTATTCTGACAGACACAATTAAAGTCACTTGCAGTGTTTTTCCCTCTTTCTTTCTTTTTTTTTTCTTTCTTTCTTTCTTTCTTTCTTTCTTTCTTTCTTTCTTTCTTCTTCTTCTTCTTCTTCATTTATTTATTCATTTATTTATTTGTTTATTTATTTATTGGTTTTCAGAAGCAGCTTTAAATGCTTTCCCATTTTTTTCAGCTACCTCCTGTTATTCTTTGAAGAAAATGAATAACAACTTAGAAAATGAGGATAATTTGTTGAGCCTGCTGAAGCTTTGGGCTTTATGGAAGGGGAGGAACAGGGAAGCATCGCAAGTGGCATAGTGCAGAGGAGCTCTTAATTAAATAGAGTAACTGAGAACCACTGACTGCATCAGGCAGGGAAGAGTTTGTGTCTCAGAAAATCAACTGACAGTCTAGAGGGAACATCCGGGCACTAAGAAATCTTTTATGAGGAACTGGAGCCTTAGGATCAATTTTAATTTCACCAATCCATAAGTCACAATCACCAAGGTTTTAAAGGAAAACTTCATCTTTTCAACAAGTCCTGCCTCCAGCGTGGGTCACAGCACCATTATCAGACCTGAGCTGCTGAATGCAGAATTGAGTGTCTCTACAAAGGACTGACTATGCAGCTGAGACCAGCATGTGGAAATTGTGGGAAAAATTACTTTCAGAAGCTCCTCAAAGAGGAAGGGAGACTGAATCTTAAATATGCATAAAACAGATTTTAAAAAATTAAAAACTTTCTGCAATTCCCGTGTGGCTGTACAGAATTCCTCAAATGTCTTTGCAGGAAAATTATAAACGTTTGAAATGGAATGTGACCAAAATAAAATAACATGGCATTATTTTCAGATTATTCTCAGAATGGAAACAATTTTAAAGAAACAATGAAAGTGAATAGTTGCTATGTAAATTGTGGCGCATTAAGCCAGAATTAATGATGGTGGTATGGACTCAGTGTTAAAGAGGCTGTGATCCCTGGAGAGTGGATGACCTTGACAGTCTAGTCTCTGAATCCACCAAGGTCTGGACAAAGTGACTTAGAGCAAGAAGTGAACAGATTGTTCCTCCTAAGCTTCTATACCCACTTCTCTTCATCTCCCCAAAAGTAGAGAGAGAGAGAGAAGTTAAGAGGATATAATCACAGAATTATAAGAGAAACCATCCAATGCCATATTAAAGTAATTATTAGGCAATGTTCACTGATCAACCAACCTTTCCCCATCCGAAAGCAAAGGCCACAGCTGGACAGGCCAAGACATTCTGACATGATCATATTACAGAGAAAACAGGTGGTATACATTTCAAAAAGCTGGAAAAAGAGTTTTAAATGTTTTGACCATAAAGAAATAATAAATGTTTGGAGAAACAGGTGTGTGCAGCAAATGTTGCACAATGTACATGCGTGTAAAAACATCACGTGGCTCTTCATTAATATGTGCCATCATGTTCGTATGTATTTGGAGAAATACATTTGATTTAAATTACAAAAGTTCACAGAGTGGAAAAAGGAAATGCTAATTATTAATAGGCCATTTGCTACAAAAAAAGATGCTGAACAGAAAGTCACCGAGATAATTCAGAGCAGGATAACATCCTGGACAAGTGACTGGGTTTAGGACCAGCCGTGCCATGGTTTGGATAGGAAGTTCCCCCTAAAGACCTGTGCACTGAAGGCTTAGCCTCTAGCAGCAGGGTTCAGGGGTAGAGACTTGATAGGTGGCTGGGGTGACTGGATTAAGAGGGTTCTACCTTGCCAGAGGATTCGTCCATTGGTGAGTTCATACCTGAGTTGGCTATTAAGAGGTGATGCCTAGCTGGAGGAAGTAGGCTCCTGAAGAGTAGACCCAGTCCCAGGCCCTTGTCCGCTGTCTCTCATTCCTTGCTTCCTGGCTGCCACCTGAATAGTTTTCTTCCTCCATGCTTTTCCACTCAGATGTCCTGCCTTCCCACAGGCCGAAAAGCAAACCACGGACTAGGGCTTCTGAAACTATTAGCCCAAATAAATCCTTCCTCTTTAAAGTGAATTTCTTCAGGTATTTTCCCCTCAGTAAAACCTTAACAACCATGGTAGATGTGCTGAACAAGACTTTTGGGTGGCGGTGTCCTTTCTGAGTTCACTGTGACCCTGTGTACCATGTCCTTATAAACCAGTGAGTAAAGCAGAGACTACCTTGTTGGGTTATATGGGAGGGGTCACAAAGGTTTTCATGCTAACATCCACGATCGAATATTATTCACCTTTTAAGCAAAGAAGGGAATCCTGTCGTTTGCAGCCACATGCGGGACTCTAGCGGACAATAAACTCAGGGCACTTCATATAGAATCTGAACAGGGGTTGTTGTCAGCGGCTGTAAGGAAAGTCAGCAGGCAAGGGGAAGATGGTGGCCAGTCAGCGGGGAGGGTTTCAGTCTTCTGTACACAGCTGAGGGAGGGTCAAAGCCACTTTCATTAGGAAAGAAATCGCACTCAGTCCCTTCTGCAGAAAGAAATGAATGAGAATGTGTGCAAAAGGGAGGGCAGAGTCAGGAGAGGATGCAAACCTCAAGAAAGTTGAGGGTAGAATGCACTCGAAGCGGACTATCAAAGTCCACTTCACCTACTTCAGTCCCGTGTATCACGTCCCCAGAACCAGCTGTGAGAGCTCTGGGGAAACAAGGAGATCAGCAGTGACTGCAGCTACCGTGTGTGTTTCTTTAAAACAGAGACACACTAAGTAAATGTATAAAGTAATCTCTGAGAAGAATGAGAAAGGGGAATTAACAGAATTTACTAACACACGAGACAGGAAAGCATTCATGAGGCCAGTCTATTACATAGCTGTGATCCATCTCATAGGTAACTGTTAAATCATTATCTCATAGTGAAATAATTAATTCTGAGCACAAAAACCTTGCTGTACCCCCACAGAACTGCATGCTGGCAGGCTGCAGGGTGCCCTCTTGAGTATCCTCCCAGCTCTACCGCTGAGTGCCTCACCCTCCTTCTGAAGCAGAGACAAAGGGCGGAAAGACTCAGGCCACAGACAGGAGCATGGAGGAACACTGCACTCACCTCTGCTTTCCCTTTTTTTAAAGAAATTCTTATCCATCGTTGTTTGGATTACTGTATAACTGTAATTTGGATGACTGAATAACTGTAATTAGAAATCTGTCTACAAAGAAAAGCCCAGGACTGGAAAGGTACAGTGTGCTGAAGTCTACCAAACTCTTAAAGAAGACCGAAATGAACCCCAGTTCTTGTCAACTGATCCACAAAGTACAAAGGGAAGGAACACTAACAAACTCATCCTATAAAGCCAGTATTAACCTAACAACCAAAACTGGATAAGGATGCAACAAAAAAAGAAAACTGTAGGCCAAGATCATTGCCAAACATAGGTGCAAGAAAACCTCAGCAGAATACTGGAAAAATGATTGAAGAACACATGAAGACGCTAAAGATCACCAGTAAGTTGGTTTCATCCCGGGGATGCAAGTTGTTTAGTCTAACATACACAATTTGAAAAAATTGATACATCATTGTGGTGGTTTGATCCAGGAATCCCCCATAAACTTAGGTGTTCTGAATGCTAGTCTCCCCAGCTGATGGCAATTGGAAATTAAAGCCTCCAGGAGGGGGTGTATTGTTGGGGGCGGGCTTATGGGTGTCCTAGCCAGCTTCCCCTTGTCAGTGTTTGCTATTGTCCACCTGATGTCGGCCAGGGGGTGATGTCCACCCTCTGCTCATGCCATCATTTTCCTCTGCCATCATGGAGCTTCCCCTCCAGTCCGTAAGCCATGCCAGTAATGCAAACCTGACTGCAATAATCATATGGATAGAATTAAGAACAGAAATCACATAATCATCTCAATAAAGGCAAAAAATGATAATTGACAGAGTTCAACATGCCTTCATTATAAATGTCCTGAGGAAATTAGGAAGAGATAGAAGGAATATATCTTAACATAATAGAGGCTATATGTGTGACTATCTTATATTTAATATTATATAAAAAGAGGAAACTGAAGGCATTTCTTCTAATATAATGAAAGACACAAGGTACCAACTCTTGACACTCATATTCAATAGTGTGAGAATCTTAAAGTAATACAATAAAAAATAAAGGATATTAAAATAGGATGAATTTAAATTATCCCTTTTTGCAGATGAGGAATTTATATTTAAAAGAATTCACAGATTCAAAAACTCTTATATCTGATGAATAATTTCAATAAATTTTCAGAGTACAAAAATTCAATATCAGTAACTTTTCTGTATACTGGTAACAAATTACCTGAGACAGAAATTAAGGAAAAAATATCTCATTCACAATACAAAATAAAATAAAACAAGTGTGCTCACTTTGGCAGCACATATGCTAAAATTGTGTTGGAAGTATGGCTTAGTAGTTAAGGCTCTTGCCTGCAAAGTCCAAGGACCCTGGTTGGATTTTCCAGTATCCATGTAAGCCAGATGCACAAGGTGGCACATGCATCTGAAGTTCAATTGCAATGGCCAAAGATCCTGGTGCATTCATTCTCTCTCTATCTCTATCTCTCTCTCTCTCTCTCTCCATCCCTCTCACCCTCTTTCTCTCAAATTTATTCATAAATAAAATATTTAAAAAACACTTAGCTATAAACATAACCAAGAATGTTCAAAACAATCTCCACCATAAAATTTCAAAATACTGAAGAAAGTAATTAACGGTGACACTAGACAATAGCAAGACATTCCATGCTCATGAATTAGCAAAATTAATATGTGAAAACAACTATATGTGTTCTACACATTCAGTGTACTCCCTATCAAAATCCCACAGACATTCTTCACAGAACTAGAAAAGAAGTCCTGAGAAGGATGCTTGGAAGGATGTGGGGAGAGCAGAAACCTTACTGCTGGTGTGAGTGTAAACCGGTACAGGCTCTATAAAAATCAGTACAACAGTTTATCATGACCCTAAAAGTAGAATGACCATGCCATATGCCCTAGTAATACCTCTCCTGAAGAACTATAAGCCTGCTACAGAGATACTTGCATTTCCATGTTTATTATTGCATTTATTTACAACAGCAAAGAAATGGAATGAACCTACAGTCCATCAACTGAATAAAGAAAAAGGGTTATTGTGGTGGTTTGAATGTGAAAGTATGTCTCCCATAGACTTGGGTGGTTTGTTTGTTTGTTTGTTTATTTATTTATTTATTTATTAGAGACAGAGAGAGGGTTAGGAAAGAAAAAGACTGTGAATGGGTGCACCAGGGCCTCTAGCCACTGCAAATGAACTCCAGATGCATGTGCCACCATGTGCATCTGGCTTACATGGGACCTGGTGAATCAAACATGGTTCTTAGGCTTTGCAAGCAAGTGCCTTAACTGCTGCTAAGCCATCTCTCCAGCCCAACTTGGGTGTTTTATTAAGCTTGTAACTTGCCCTCTGGCGGAGGAGGTAGGGAGGGTGGGGAGAGAATTACACAAAAGTCAAGACAACATGAGCCTGTTACCTACAAACTTTTATTCTGGCTAGCATTCTAGAAGGAATAACCACTGATAAAGAGGTGTGTGGGGCAGTCCAGACAGAAGGGAGAAAAGGCCTAACCTTAAAACCAAGGACTCTGTCTGGTAAATCCCAAGGCCCAGAGTTAGATTGCACCCCCACAGTGGACTGTTGGCCGGGCAGACCCATGAGGTCACCCAAACAATGTAGACAATTGTCAAAACACTTGATTACCTGCCTGCCAAAGCTAAAAGGTAAGACCCTAATACTGAAGGCATCACAGGCTGTGGTCAATGGACAACATACTATCCTGCTGGAACTGAAAGGGAAACTAGCTCCCCCTGGCTATCCCTCATAGCTCTGGAAATCCCTATGGGAGCGGCGGGAGGACAACAGTCGCTAACAGCATGAATAACAGCGGACTCTGCAGACTATGAAAGCAAATAGCCAGGAAAGACGTACACACTTGTGCCATAGTGACATACAGCTTCTGAAGGTAACCAACTGTTCTCTGATTGGACATGAGGCCTTCTCATATCTGGTACTGGAAACCAAATCAGAATCCCGTAGTCAGGAAACTCAGACTTCAGAAAGAATCCCCCACTGCTCTCTGGAGAAGAAGAGTGGGCTTGCACACCAAAAAAGGCTCTCAAATAACTTTGCGTACTCCCTTTCATGCAAGCTGCTCTTATTCTGGGTTGGAGAATCTGCTTTATTTTATAGATGCCAGATAAAATAGAGGAGAAATAAGATCCATTGATAAGATTAGAAGATTGCCAACTGCCCACCATGAGACATGCTACCTCTACCACATCTGCCAGGGCCCAGAAGAAAATGCAGAGGAAGTGGCAACATGAATACTGCTCTTACTGCTAGCCTGACAACCAGATCTAGGGTGATGATGACAGACATGGAAATCAATAAAAACCCATTAAAAGTAAAAATCCAGAGGCTACATAAAGCTCAATAGTACATCAGTATGCCAACAGGCCTGCCATGGTTCAGGGAACATTGTAGAAGAAGGGGTAGAAAGATTGTAAGAGACACAAAGTGTGTAGGAATATCCTGAAGCACAGTCCCCCTGGTACCCCACAGGGACTGACTGGGACTTCCATGACCCCACAGTGAATAACATATTTCACTGAGGAGGGCCCCAGGGAAATGGGAGCAGGAACGATGGGTGGGAAATGGAGTATAATTTGTTTGTGTGTAAATTAATTGTAGTGTATGTTCAGGGGGCCCCTGGTGCTGATTGTATTTGAATACAGTATCCAATACAAGTTTACAAGGTATACCTTTGTCACAGCCCCAGCAATATTGCAAACTTCAGCCAAACTAGAAATGCTGATCTTGGTGCATTCAAGTGTTGAGAATTAGTTCTAGATAGTCATGGCTTATTAAGTCTGATTCACCTTGACTGCCTTCATAGCACTGCACTACAGGGATGGGAGTGTTCAGGGTACATGAGAAAATCTACAAAGCTGTCATACATTTGCCTTTATGTTGGGTCTCTAAGTGTTAATGAAGGCGCCCCTGCAATGTCAGGGAAGGAAATTACAGAACATCAGAGTCCAGAATAGTTCTATCATTCTATCAGGTTAGTGTCAAAGTACACAGTCCAGTATCCACCTCCCTACATCTTCTAGAAAGAAAATGCACAGGTAGAGGTTGACCAGCACCACACTTGAAATCTCTTAGAATCTTCCATCTGCCAGTTTGGTACTCAGTTTAGTGTTGTGAGTCACCAAAGTCAAGTTACTGATTTCTGAAGGGTGCATTTCTTCATACTGGCTGTGACAAACATGGCTTTAGTGTTTCCTGGGCACAGCTATCCTTCATGAACCAATCAATAAAGGGAACAGTAATGTCTGGGTCTCTAGCAGCAACCCAAATTCCATTTGAATGGGTACCAACAGGTCAATGGCCCTGTTCTCCATCACTTCCCAAGCCAGTTGGTATTTTGGTCTGATCACTGCTTTTGCAAGTTGCCTCAGATGAGCACAGCCACCATTCACATTTACACAACAAAGGTTTAGATCAGCTCCATTTCGATGTTTGCAACACTCACTGCAGGGACTAGGGGGAGCGTGGAATTACTATTCTTGTGAAGGTCATATGAAGATATTTCCTCTAGACTTGGAGATGCAATACCTACAAAAAATAGACCCAGTGAAGTCTCTTTAGAAACTTGGGTTTTCACACACAGACACACGCTCCAGACATTTCAGTAGTTATTCAGCATTAACCTTTCTAGCATTGTCAGAAACATTTCCATTGTACCTACTCACTGACTTTGTCACCAGGATGTCCAAGACTTGTTCTTGGCCTCAGCCCAGTCTTGGAGGCTGATAGTAGCCACAGGTATAGGCTTGTGCCTTTAATTCTGATCTTATTTTCCTCTGCAGTGTAATAGGCCAGGCCTTCTCTCTCCATATTTCTTTTAGCCTTCTGATCTTTCAAGCTTCCACAACATTCATCCTACAAACCAGATTCAATGGCCTATAAACCACACAGTCAGGTTTGTAACAGTAATAGCTCCAGTTCTTGGTACTAAATTTCTGTTATCAGTTATGCTTTTGTTTGTTTCTATAACAAAAATACCTCACAAGGGGAAAGTGGGGGGAGGGAGGGAAATAACATGGAATATTGTCTACAATTAAAGAAGTTGTCAATAAAAAAATAAAATAAAATATTTTTTTAAAAAGAGCAACATAAGGGGGAAGGTTTATTTTGTCTTACAGTTTGAGGAGGTAAAGTCCCTCATGACAGGAAAGACATAGTATCAGAGGCAAGATGCAGCTAGTCACAATGCATCAACAAAATACTCATTGCCTTCATCCTCTTTATATAGTCAATGACCCTAGTCCATGGCAAGGTACTGCACATCATTAGGGTGGGTCTTCCCATCTCAATTAACTGAATCTGGAAACTCTATTGGGAGTGATAATCTGTCCAGAGGTATGTTTGATTGGTGATTCTAAACCCCATCACAGGAACAATCAATATAAACTATCACATGCTCTTGTGCATATAAGTAGAAATTCTAGGAATTCAAATATGCCAAAAATGTTATAAACTGCTTCCTTTAACTGAAAAGGTGAAAAATTATCAACAATGAGGAAAGGAGAAATATCTAATGCCAGGATTACTAATATCTACAGTAAGAATTATTTTCTAGCAATGAACTTGTAAAGAAAAATAAATGCCCTGCTGGTTTTCCTGTTACAACTTCCACTGTAATACATGAGAGATGCTGTTAGATGAAAAGGTATTAAGTTTGGGTGCATATTTATAGGTGAAAATAGTATTTGCAGAAATTGGTACTATCTGGAGCGGTAAGTACCCACTGTGAGACGTTGGGACCTATCTGCCCTGGATAAGGAGGAAGACTATACTCAGCTATCCTACACTGTTGCTTGAGTACCACGGTAAAGGAATTTTTTGAAACCTTACACACAGGCAGGTTGCTTCTTCCAAAGAAAATCCTGGCTAAGTAGTGGAGAGTTTAGCTTCTTATCTCGAAAGGCTGTCTTCTAGATGGAGCCATCAATGCTCTCTTCATTTCCACATCCACAGGAGAACCCAGGTCAGATAAGACCCGTGGAGTGGATGTCTGTGATATCTTAACAGACTTAGAGGAAGAAGAGGGCTGCTGCATAAGAACGTTGAAGGAACAGTGTTTCTATTTTAGCAGCTTTGGAAAATCTCACACAGGACCATATTTCATGTGAACAAAATGATTGCCCTAGATTCCTAGGGAGAACTTAAAAGACACCATGGGTGGAAATGAGCCATGGAAACCATCAGTTTCTATGCATATGACTCTTCTTGGCTGTATAAACAGCAGGGAGGACATGCAGATGTTCTGATATTTTTTTAAAATCAATATGCATTCTGGGCTACCTGTGGGAGGCTCAACCTCTTGGAAGCTTCAGAATTCTTGTTCATTGTCTGATGCATCATGAAGCCATGGGGATCCATGTCCCAGGTCTGTTTAACCAGGTACATGCCTAGTTCTAGACCTATCAACTCAGCCCACAGCTCCACTTTGCCTTCCATTTTCATTTTGGAAATGAAGGACACAAAAGGCCAAGAGGATATGCTGCCTTATCATAAACAAAACAGAGGCTTTATATTAACTTTCATGTCTAGCCCAGAGGAGATGCACATACTTGCTTCTATTCTGTATTAAAAAAAAAAACAATACATTTAACATCTTCTAAGCCATGGTCCTATGGAAATGTCAGTGACTACTAAATACTGAGGCTGTCATGGTGGGGAGGATCCAGTTGGTAACTTATTGCATATCAGGTGCCAGCCATTGTGCTACGTATTGAGAAAATTGCAATGAAGAAAATTAACAAGGCCACTGTGTAATAAAGTTCTCAGCTTAGAGGGAAGAGACAAGGAGGATGGCGACTTCTACCACATGACCAGCACTAAAACAGGAGACACAACATATGCCTCTATTGCCTTGTGGAAGACACAGAAGCCCAGCTGGAAGTTCCCTGAAAGAATGTGTTCATCTAAAGGAAAACCTACAAAACTGAGTGGAATTCTACCCAGTGACATGTATGTGTGTGCACGTGTGTGACGGAAAAGAAAGGACTAAGGCCTGCTTCATTCCAGGAGACCAGAGAACAAGAGCAAGCCATGGGTGAGAGTTTTTAGACATGAAGTTGAAAAAGAAAGTAGGAACCAGATCCCAAAAACCTTTCCAACAATACTGAGCTTAAACCTTCTCCTGGGGGCAATCCTGTACTTAGGAAGATTTTTTATAACCAGGGTAACGGCATAATGAGATTTGTATTTTATAAAATCCTCTCTGGTTGCCAAGTAGTGGGAATTAGATGAAAGAAGACCATTTAGGAAACATTCACATAGAGGAATGATAAGCTTAAAGGAACACACTGAATTTGCAAAGAAAAATGTCTTGAAATAAAAGACTTTAAATAGGTGGAAAAGAATACTTTAAAGTAGGCAAATTCCTAGTACCCACTTCTAGTCTTCTTCAAGGGAAAAAAGTGGAATTTCTTCCAGAAATAGCTGACTTTAAGAACTGAGGGAAGATATTCACAAAGAAAGCCTGAAACACCTTGTTTGTGTTGGAAAGTAAAAGTTTAAACAAACAAACATGCATCTCCCAGCTCATCCAGTAAAGGATGGGGATATGTCAAAAGGACATAGGAGTCAAATAAGAATCTCCAGTGACAAATCTTAGTACAACTGTGTTGCTAAAATAATAGGAATACAATTAGTTTGCAATCCAAATGTGTGTGCATATATACATATATAACACTCTGGACTATATAAATCTATACATATATAACACTATGTGTTACATACTATATGTCACTACATATCCATAGGGTTATATGTGAGTAATAAATAAGTTATAGAATAACTAAAAAGGAAGGGTAGACAATCTTCCCTGCAAACAACTCTGTGTAACTTACTCAGAGGTTCTACCTTTAAAGAGGTGGAGGAAAAGTCCTCACTCCTTAAGTGTGCACTGTGCCTAATGGCTTTCTTCCAAAGATCACACGATAACCAAGACTGTCCAAGATGACCAGGAAGGAGGTGACCATGGCTGACCTTGACAATGATGGTCATTTTGATAATGTGTACACTTGTAAGGTGTGTTGAGAATGGTCCTTTCCCTTTCTGGTCTTTCTTCAAAAATCCATAGCCCCAGTAAAATTAGGAGAAAACATCAGACAAATTATAAGCTATAATTTATAAGTTTATATTTTATATTAAATTTATGTTATAAGTTATAATACAATATAAATTATATTTCCCACAATATATGTCCAGTAGCATCAAAATTAGTAAGATTGTGAATACAGGAAAAAAATTAAATTAAGATCATCAAAGATAGGCTGGAGATATGGCTTAGTGGTTTAAGGTGCTTGTTTGTAAAGCCTGATGGCCTGGGTTCAGTTTCCCAGTATCCATATGAACCAAGATGCACAAAGTTGTCCATGCATCTGGAGATCATTTGCAGTGGCAGGAGGACCTGGGCATAGCAATTCTCTCTCTCTTTCTCCCTTTCTCTGCATCTCATAAATAGATAAATGAAGGAATATTTTTATAAAGGTCATCTCAAAGGCAAGAAAAGTCACATCCAAGAAGCATTAAAGTAGTATAATGAATATATGAGTATTCTGGGTGGGATTCTGGGACAGAAAAAAGCATTAGATTAAAAACTAAGGAAATGTGGGCAAAATGTGGGCTTCATCTAATAACAATGTATCAAATGTTTGTAAATTAGTTGTGACAAATACAAATGCTCATAATGGGAGAAGCTAGGACGTCATATATCAGAACTCTATGTTCTCTTCACAATTTTTTCTCAAATCAAGAATTATTCTAAAATAATCCATACTAAATATGATCATAATTAATTAAATCAAGATGATGACATCAAAATAAAAGAGAGGATGACTGAGAGGGGGAGAAGATATGATGGAAATAAGATACATTTTTAATAAATAAGAAAAAGGGGCTGAGTATATAGCTCAGAGGTAGAGCACTTGTCTAGCATATGTGAATCCTGGGTTCAATCCCCATGAATTAATGAGGAAAGAGCTTCTTCAGCCATTATGGAACTTCTCTTGGATCTGTAAGCTTCAATAAATCCTTTCCTCCCATAAACTGTGCCTAGTTCAGAAGCAACATGAAGCTGAAATCTTAAATCATCCATACAATAATTAAATGCAATTATATGCATATAACATATAGAGTAATAGGTATGTATAAATGTTTACATATATAATGTATACAATAATGCTGAAGAGATAAAGTTTTTCACTTACCATTGGAACATAGTGTCTTTATTGTAACTTAGTTTAACTAAATAGATAAGCCTCATCTCTGTAATATGTTCTCAAAAAGAGGTAACTGATTCCGTAGTAAATTATTGTTTAGGCCCTCACTGGTTTCTCTAAGTTTGTAGTTTCATTCATTCTGAAAATTTCTGCCTTCAAAATGGGGTGTTTAACCCATTTTTATTGATGTAGCTACTAGAATCATTATATTTAGGGTGAACCTTTTACCACCTGCTTTCTATATATCTCAGATATTTTTGTTTCTCCTCCTTCCATTCTTTCAATTTAAGTGAAATTTCTCATAACTATTTGTACTTATACAATATCTTTTTAGCAATGTGTTCTGTAGATTTCTCTAAAGATTATTATACATGGGCTGGAGAGATAGATCAGCAATTAAGGCACCTTCCTGCAAAGCCTAAGAACCCAGGTTTGATTCCCCAGTACCCAAGTAAGCCAGATGCACAAGATCATGTATGCATCTGGAGTTCTTTTGCAGTGGCTGGAAGCCCTGGTATACCCATTCTCTCTCTCTCTCTTTCTCTCTCAAATTAATTTATTAACTCAAAAGATTTTATGCATATATTCCAACTTTTTTTTCCTTACAGTTAGTATTGCATCACTTGAATCTGGGCATGGTGGCACACATATTTAATTCTCACACTCATAAGGCTAAGGTAGGATTGATATGAATATGAGGCCATTCTGGGGTGGCAGAGTGAGCTCCAGGTCAGCCTGAGCTATAGTTATCCTGCTAAAAAAAAAGAAAGAAAGAAAGAAAGAAAGAAAGAAAGAAAGAAAGAAAAGAAAAGAAAAGAAAAGAAAAGAAAAGAAAAGAAAAGAAAAGAAAAGAAAAGAAAAGAAAAGAAAAGAAAAGAAAAAAGGAATATTGTATCAAGAACCTGGGCTTGGAAGATGGAGATGGCTCAGCAGTTAAAAGTAATTGGTACTTAATCCTAAGAGTCTCTAGGCCAAAGACCACTGAGTCTGACTACTCAGAATCCATGTAAAAAGCTGAATGAGGCCACATACTTTTGTAACTCCAATCCATGGCCAATGTAGACTTAAAAAATCTCTGAGACATGCCGGGGCTTGCTGAACAGTGGCAATGGCAGCTCTGAGTTGAGGGAGAGACATCATGTCAGGGAAATACATGGGTGGTCATAGAGAAGGGCACCCGATGTTCTCTCTGGCCTTTGAATGCATGCACACACATGTAGGTGCACATAAACATTAGACACCACACCACGTACCTACATGCAAATGTAAGAACCTTGTATCTCTCATTTTATGTTATCATTGTTAGTGTCATTTTGTTAAGAATTAGTATCAATTCAAAATAAATGTTGTTTTATAAATATATTTATAGTTGTCAATTATAATTATCTGCAAGATATGGCAATTATAAATAAAGACACCTACAAACAAAGCACTACAAGCACATGAAGCAAAAATAGGCATAGTTACAAGAAAAACAATTAAATACTTGTAGGTTCCATTTTTGATATGAACAACAACAAAAAAAAAACTAGATAAAAGATCAACAACAACAACAAAATCAAAGCCCTGAACAACACTGTTTTGATGATTACTCTTGGTATCAATCTGTTGAAACTTAGAATAACCATTGAAACAAATCTGTGGAAATGTTTGTGAGTGATTTTTTTCTTTTTGGGGAGAGACAGGCAGAGAGAGATAGAGATAGAGAGAGAGGCAGAGAGAGAGGAAGACAGATAGAGATGGGTGCGCCAGCAGCCTCTTAGCTGCTGTGAACAAAATCCAGTTGTGTGCGCCCCCTTGTGGTCAAGTGCGGCATTGCACTCTTGCGTCACTGTATCTGGCTAAATGTGGGACCTGGAGATTGGAACTGCTGGAGATTGGAACCAGTGTTCTTAGGCTTAGGAGGTAGGCGCCTTAAACACTAAGCCATTTCTCCAGCCCAGTGAGTGATTTTTTAGATTAGGTAATCTGAGGTGGGGAGACCCAACTTAACAGTGGGTGGTGTCATTCCATGGGCTGGGGTTCTGTACTGAATAAAAAGGGAAAGTGAGCTGAGGTGCAGCATCCATCACTCTGTGCTTCCTCACTGCAGACTGAATGTGACCAGGTGCCTCATGCTTCTGCTGTCATGTTTTTTCTACCATAATGGACTGTGGCCTGTACCTATATGCTGAAATAAACCCTCCCCCTTCTTTACATTGCTTCTTGTCATTTGGTCATAGCAGCTAGAAAGGTAACTGTACAGCTGCAAACATAGGTAACCTAAAAAAACATGTACAGAATACTAAACACATCAGTAGTAGAATGCATATGCTTCCTAAAAGCATATGGACTGAGTTTTTTTTTTTTTTTTTTTTTTTTTTTTTTTTTAGGACAGATCATGTATTAGATCATTAAACATCACCCTGTAAACTTAAAAGGATTACAGTCATATAAGTATGTTCTCAAACCAAATGGAATAAAATTCAAAAATTAGCAATTAAAAGAAATTTGAGGAATTCACAAATAAGGGGAAACCAAGCCACATACTCTTAAACAATGAATAGGCCAAAGGAGAAATTTGGAAAGGACAACAGAAGATAAACCAATGTGAGTGAAAATGAACAATTTCAAAGCCCATAAGATAATGCAAAATCAATACTATAAAAATAAAAGCTATGAACACAAACATTTAACAACACAAAAAAAACTATAATAAAAAACTTTGCATTTCATTTTAAGTAATTAGGAAAAAGGAAAGAAATAAAACTCAACCAAAAGAAAGGCAAGAAAAAGTAAATATTGTAATGGAAATAAATCATATAGACTATAGAAAAACAGTAAAGAAAAGTTGATTCAAAAAAAATAAACAAAACCTGGCTGGAGAGCTGGCTTAGCAGTTAAGGTGCTTTCCCCAAAGGCTAATGACCAAAGTGTAATTCCCCACCACCCATATAAAGCCAGATGCACAAAGTGGTGCATGCATCTGGAGTTCTTTGCAGCAGCTGGAGACCCTGTTGCACCCATTCTCTTTGATTCTTTTCTATCGCTCTCCCTCTGCTTGAAAATAAATAAATAAATAAATATATTTTAAAATAAAAAAATAAACAAAATCAATGAAATTTTTCTCTAGATTGGAAAAATAGGTAAGTCACAAATTGCTGAAATCGAGTGAAAGAAAAAGCATCACTAAAGGCCTTATATAACAGAAGGATGAAAAGGTACACTATGGACAACATATGCCCACATGTCAACCCAATTAACGTAGGTAAATTCATAGACAGAAGAACAAAGCACCAAAGCTGATTCAAAGGAAAAAATGGACTGATAGTAACTACAGTTACACAATTAGTCTTTCTTTTAAAATTTTACACAGAGAAATATCCATGATCATGTGTCTTCATTGGCCTAATCACAGAAGAAGGACACGTTTCAGACCACTCAATGAAGCCAGGTTAGTAAATGGGCCAACGTGTCATTGTGCATGACTCAAGGTTGCCTCCTCCTTGGAGCAGGCTATGATCTGCTTGTTCAAAGACCATTAGAACCAAACACAAAGTTTTACCTATTCAGTTGCTTTAAAGCTGCTTTTATCACAGGTGGAGCTTGTTTGCTTTGAACTCTCAGAACTGCACCAATGACTGCTGCCTCAGAACTGTCTGACCCAGAGATTCCTTTGCCAGCTGCTGAGTGAAGTTACCTACACAGCCAGGATGTGTCACTCATCATCAGGAGCTCTCTTCACTGCCTTTTTTTTTTTTTTTTTTTTTGGAGAGAGACAGAGAGAGAGAGACAGAGAGAGAGGGAGAGGAAGACAGATAGAGATGGGCACGCCAGCAGCTTCTCAGCTGCTGTGAACGAAATCCAGATGTGTGCGCCCCCTTGTGGTCAAGTGCGGCATTGCGCCCTTGCGTCACTTTGCATCTGGCTAAACGTGGGACCTGGAGATTGGAACCAGTGTTCTTAGGCTTAGGAAGCAGGCGCCTTAACCGCTAAGCCATCTCTCCAGCCTTCACTGCCTTCTCTTAAGGGGAGTGGTTTCTTCTGCACTGCATATCTGGATGGTCTCAGACTAAGGATTCCTTTGGCATACAATCCCGTCATGAACGAATCAAGCTCATGGTGCAGCATGACCAGTGGTCACATTTCTATGCCCAAGAAACCCTGAAGTCTCTCAAACTCATTGCAGGTCTACATTATCTGAATGCAAAAACAGAACAAAGTCTTGGCATGAAAAGTACACCATGGACAATTTCTCTTAAAAATGTAGGTATAAGGGGCTGGAGAGATGGCTTAGAGGTTAAGGCACTTGTCTATGAAGCCTAAGGACCCATTTGACTCCCCACATCCCACATAAGCCAGATGCACAAGGTGATACATGTACAAGGTCACACATGTGCACCAGATGGTGCTTGCATCTGGAGTTTGATTGCAGTGGCTTGAGGCCCTTGCATGTCAATTGCCACCACCACCCTCTTGCTGTTCCTCTCATCAAAAATTGAAAGATTTAAAAAAAGTTTTTAAAAATGTAGATATAGGTCTGGAAAGATGATTTAATGGTTAAGGTGCTTGCCTGAAAAGCTAAAGAACACAGGTTTGATTCCCCAGGAGTCAAGTAAGCCAGATGCACAAGGTGGTGCATGTATCTGGAGTTCATTTGCAGCAGATGGAGGTCCTTGCATACCAATTCTCTCTCTTTCTGTTTGCCTTCTTCTCTCTCTTTGAAATAAATGGATAAATAAATAATAAAATATTTAAAAGAGAAGTAAAAATGTAGATCTAAAGAATCTTATATAAAACACCCGAATAGTGAACCAGAAATGAATAAGAATTATACACTATGATTAACTAGAAGTAATGCCAGGAATGCAAAGTTCATTAAACACTATAAATCAATAAATGCACTCTACTGTAGTAGTAAACAAGAAAAATAATGATTCTGTCAGTGAATAAAGAAAAGGCATTTGGAAAAAAAAAAAAAAAAAAACTCCAAAAGTCTTCCATGATGAAAACATTCAAACCACAAAGAGAGAAGCTGCATGGCTTGATGATGACAAGCTATGGGAAACGTGCAACTATTACCGTGTTTAATAGTGCAGATATACCTCAGAGATTTCTCCTAATGAAAGAAGCAAGCACTAATATGTCTACACTGGCCATGCCTCTTCCACATGGTAATGTAGACTCCTGCCCAGCCATCAGAAGGAAAATTTCAAAATATTCATATTAGTACAACACTCTTGACTTGTACAAAACAGGTTGTGGCATTTTGGCATTGAGAAAATCCCAAACTCTGGGTGTGGTAGCACATGCCTTTAATCCCAGCCAGCACTCAGGAGCATGAGGTAAGAGGATCCCTTTGAGTTCCAGGTCAGCCTGAACTAGAGTGAAATGATGTTTCAAATTTTTTTAAAAAAGGAAAGGGAAGAAAAGAAAAATATCTAAGGAATTCTCATCACTCATCCACTCATCTCCCTTGCTCTCCTTCCTCTATCTTCCCTTTTGCTCTCAGCTAAGAAATGTTATAAAAAATGTCAAGACATGATTTACATAAAAATAAGCTATTTTTCTATGAATTTACAATGCTCAACCCAAAAATAAAATGAAGAAAACACAGTCATTTGAAATGATATCAAGAAGGATAACACATTGTGAATAAGTTTAGCAAAATCGGTGACAGACATTGTCAGTAATAACTACAAACTATCATTGACACATGAAAAATCCAACTAAATGGATTGCCATCTTGCCATTTATGTGTTTGCCAAGATTCATCTGTATATTTAATGTAATCCCTATGAATTCCTAATTGCCTGCTTTGGAGACATTGACAGGATGATGTTAAGATTTGTATAGAAATACCCAGCCATACAACTGCTGGACACATACCCTAAGGACTACTCACTGCCTCAGAGACACTTGCTTTTCTGTGTTTATAGCTGCACTATTTATGGTAGCTAGGAAATGGAACCCGACTAGAAGCCCTTCAACTGATGAATGAATAATCAAGATGTGGTACATTTACACTGTGGAATTTTATTCCACTGTATACAAAAAAACGAAATTTACAAGAAAATGGAAAGATCTGGAAATAATTATGCTAAGTGAGTTGATCAGGATCAGGAAGTCAAATACCACACGTTCTCTCTTGTCTATAGATCCTAGCTTTAAATATTTAGATTTGTATGTGGGTGGGAATAAAAATCAGTAGTAGAGACCAGGAAGCAAGAAAGGGGCCATGAAGGAGGAGAGAGGAAGGCTTAAGTGGACGGGATAGGAGGTGTGAAATTAAAGGGCAGCATACCTCGTGGGAAGACCATCTAAGGGGAGGGGTGGTGGAGAGGAGGGTATGAGTTAATCAACATTTATGAAGACGCATATGGAAACCTACTTTTTTTTTCCAGCTAATAATGTGTATCTTATAAAAATAGAGAGTTCAGGCAAATGAATTTTGTAGGGGTGGATAATGTTGTACCCAGAAGCCATAGATTGCTATGAGAAAAATTTCAGCTCCAGAGGAAGGATACCTTCCAGCGAGTTGTTGGCCAGGGAGGTCTCTGATGCCCCCAAAACATTACAGGCTATTGCCAAGGCTCTTGGCTGCCCACCAGAACTAGACGGTGAATCACTGAAGACTCCACACGTTTGGGCTACAGGTCACTGAGAAATCAAGCTGGAGCTGATCTGGAAGCCTCCTCCATGTTGACTAGCTGTCAGGCTGCTGGAAAGACCTATGCAGCCTGCTGGGGGGAGAAAAGTCATTCACAGTGTTAATAGCAGTGGACCCTGCAAGCTCTGTGGCTGGCCAGTCAGGATAAATGTGCCAGCTGGTGCAATGGTGACATGCTTCTTATGGGGGAAAATAACTGCTCTCTGAGTTTTCCTGGAATTCCTGTACTTAAAGCATAACAGAAAGCCTATGGCTTGCGATGTCATAATGTCTAGGGGGAGAACTGGAACTGTCGTCTGTCAAAATAGATATATTATGTCCACCAAACTACCCTTTAAATATTTATGATTTACCCTATTTGCCTTATTTACTTATTTGCATGGAGAGAGAGGAAGCAAACATGGACACACCAGGGCCTCTTGCCTCTGGCAAATGATCTTCAGATGCACGGGCCACTTTGTCCGTGTTGTCTGACATGTGTACTTGGTGATGAGAACCTGGGATGGAAGGCTTTTGTAGAAAGCACCTTTAATAGCTGAGCCCATCTCCCCAGCCCTACATACTTAGCTTTAGGCCTATATATTAAAGCTACTCTCAGTGTTTGTTAAAGAAGCTTCTCTTTTCAGACGGCAGTGACCAAAGGGGTGATTGAAGACTCACCAAAGTGCTGAGAAGTGACAGTGGAGCATTCAGCACGAAATGAGACATCTCTACCACATCCTCCAAGACTCAGAGACCATTGCAGAAGAAGTGGCAGAAAGATTGCAAAAGCAAAAGAAAAGGGAGAAGTGCTTACAGTTTTATCTTTCAGATACAAAGAGGCCTTGATATTCGTGATCTCAATGGATCACGCTATCTACAAGAGACTGACATTAATAGGAAGGAAAGAATGATGATAATCAAACAAGAGAGATTAATTGGAAAGAATAAGGGATTAAGTGGAGGAGAGATTTGGCAGGAGGAAAAGAAAGTGCAGTGGGAGGGGATTATGGTATATTGGGCTGGAGAAATGGCTTAGTGGTTAAGGTGTTTGCCTTCAAAACCAAAGGATCCCAGTTCGATTCTCCAGGACCCACATAAGCTAGATGCACAAGGGGCACATGCATCTGGAGTTCGTTTGCAGTGGCTAGAGGCCCTGGCATGCCCATTCTCTCTCTGTCTGCCTCTCTTCTCTCTGTCTGCCTCTCTTCTCTCTCTCTCTCTCTCTGCTTGCAAATAAATAGATAGATAGATAGATAGATAGATAGATAGATAGATAGATAGATTATGGTATATTGTTAACATTTATAGAAGTTTTTAATTTAAAAAGTTCTAAAATTATGTCCAGATAGAAGGGATATAGAATGGCAAAAAATGATGTGAAAAGGTAGACCAAAGCTAGAAGGCTGTCACTTTCTGCTTTCAAAACTTAAACACGTTGGTATAATAATCAATATTGTGTGATAACCAAATACATCAATAGAATAGAATGGATAATCCACAAATAATACCATACATTTGTGGTGAATTTATTTCCAGTAAGGAATACCAATAAAATTCATTAAGAGGTAGTCATTCCAACAAGTGCTGGTAGTATAATCTTATATCTACATGCATAAGTCTTTTAGGGGTGTTACTTCAAAATGAACCAGATACTTCAGGGTAAAACTAAACTTGTAAAATTACTAGAGGACAAACTGGTGCAAAACTTTGTGACAATTAGAGTAGGCCATTTCATTAGCTTTGGTTCCAAATATGCATATAAGAAAAAATAAGCCTATAAATATACACCTTAATCAAAACTAAAAATGTGTGCTTCAAAGGATAGAAAGTATTCAGGCATTGAGAAAAGGGTTCATAGAATGGGAAGAAAATGCCTAATTATGTATCTGACATGTTTATGTGAAATTTCCAGAATAGACAAGTCCATGAATGTGATGAAAATATTGTCAAACACGTATCAGGTGAGAGACTCTTGGTACTTGAGGCTGTGGGAAAGAATTAAGAATGACAGCTAACAACCCGGGGCTCAATGAGATTGAGAAAATATTCTAACACGGATACCACTCATGGTGGCACAGTTTTGGGTGTACATGGAGAATCATCAGGTTGTACACCTTGAAACATAAAGCTTATAGTGTGCTGGTTATATCTTAATTTAAGAAGATTTTTAAAGGAAAAAGAAACCTGTTATGTTAATGTACATTATTTATGATTCCTGGTGATTTTTACTCCTTCTTAAAGACCTGCTTTCCCATCTGGCATTTCTGGACAGCATGCGGAACTTCGGTCAGCAGTGCTTAGACAAATGTGCCGGCAGCAAATCTCTCAGCTTTGTGTACTTGAAGATGTCTTCCTCCACTTTTATGCATGAGGAGTATTTTCACCAGTTGACAGGATGGTTGATTGTTTGGTTTTATATATCCTTTCAATACTTGCTCGGATTCCACTTGCTTCGGGATTTTGTAAAATGAGAACTTGGCTATAACTCATATTTGTTTTCACCCTCTATAAAATGTGTAATCTTTTTTCTCTCTCTCTCTTTGAGTCTTCAGCAGTTTTACTAAGGGCATAATTCTAGGGTGCGGGGATGTGTGTGTTTTACCTTACTTTGAACTCATGACCTTCTCAAATATCTATATTTGTTTATTCCATAGGTGATAAGACATTTCGTTACTATCCCCAATTCTATGCTTTAATTTTTAAAATACAGTTTCTATATGTTCGTAAGATTAG
The DNA here is from genome assembly GCA_036365145.1 of Orientallactaga sibirica. Taxonomy (NCBI): domain Eukaryota; kingdom Metazoa; phylum Chordata; class Mammalia; order Rodentia; family Dipodidae; genus Orientallactaga; species Orientallactaga sibirica. The sequence goes on from JAEOAD010000039.1 coordinate 1,439,397, forward strand.
ACAATGTCTACTAATATAATCTTCAAGTTCAGTATTTTTTTCAAAATCCACTTCATGCCACAAATCCTTCTTATAATTGATTTTTTTAAAATTCATAGCATTATATCTAAGATGCACACCTGGCTCTTTTTGTTTAGATGTTGATTTTGGGGGGGAAGGGGTTGTTTCTGGAACTGAACTCCTGGTCTCTCATATGCTAGGAAGCACTCTACCACTGAACAATACTCCCAGCTCCTTTGATTTTCTACTTCCTAATCCATGATTCTATTTTACTTTACATCCTTGAGTATAAATGGAATCACAGCTTCCATACTGGTATCAACCTCCATTCATTGAGTTTTCTCTCAAGTATGGTGCACATTTTTCTATCTCTTCATATGTATTATGTGTTTTAATTCAGAATTATACCTGGACATTGTAAATGATATACTGTGTAAATTTTTGCTTCTGTACATTCATCCAGAATACTTATTTTTAAAGCAGGAAGTGAATTTAGCTGAATTCTACACTATTTCTCTATAGTGGTGGGGTGGGGGAGATGGAGGAGTTGGAAGCTGAATATCTGCTTACTTAGCACATCCAGCTCTAGCTGGACCGTTTGGTATCAGCACTGGGAATGGGTCATTTCCATGTCAGGGGCAGGTGGAAACAGAGGATATATAGATTAAGTTAAAGTTTCTCTCCAAATCTTGAATTTCTCCTCTCATGAATTTCTCCTTCATTTTCTAGGGCTGGGAGTCTCCTGTTTTTTTTTGTTTGTTTGTTTTGTTTTTTGTTTGTTTTTGTTGTTTTGTTTGTTTTGTTTTTCCTCCTGTTTTATTTATTTACTTTTTAATGTTAATGGTAATTTACCTTTCATCCTCATGAACTCACTGCCTGAGATGGCACCTCTTGGTTTTCATCTGAGTTTCAGCCAGTCAAGTTGGTCGCTGACTGGGGTCAGCCCTGAGGAAAAAAAACCATAAAAATTGCAAATACTGTGTTGTTTTACAATTGTTCCCTTTCCTCTAGGTTTTGTCTTTTTTCCTTTGGTTATTCTTCAACATCTTCAAGCAGATGTTTGTAGATGTGTCTAGAGGGTGTAGATCTTATATTGTCAGCAGGAGGCTGGCTCTCAGAGGACTTACTCCACCAATAGCAGACATGGGTTCACATGACTGAACTACAACAGTGGTGTGTTCCATTCTCGGTGACAACACTTGGAGGAAACAAATGGCAGGGCCAACATGTATGACTTGTAATCTTTTGTAGGTTCATGTATATACACGTGTGTTTTGCAGAGACCCTGACCAGTGGTTCCCACTGGAGAATGTTTATGTCTGAGGGCTAAAGATGGAGAAGACACAGGATGTACATCTAATGCTGAGGGAGGTTATGGGGGTGAAAATGAGCTGTGGGTAAGAGTGAAGGACTCGGTATACACTGACCTGTGGAGACTGAAGTGAACCTTGGCAATGAGGGAGAAGGCGGAAATGTGCCTCACATGTTGGTTTGTGTAGGGCAATAAGTTGGGATACAGTTTATGCAGACACAGCCAAAGAGCAGCGGTTGCTTGCTATGATCACATACCTAAGTGGGCCCTGGACTATGAATTTCACGAGGTCCAAAACAACAGAGAGCTGTGGTGATGGTTCAGCAGTAACAGCACTTGCTTCACAAGCATGAGAACCTGAGGTCATCCCCAGGACCCATGGAAACAGTCAAGCATGGTCACATATGCTTGCAAACCTAGTGCTAATGGGCTGGGCTTCCTGTTCAGCCAGACTAATGGAAAAACAGGGAACTTCAGGGTTCTGGACTCAGGGAAATATGGTAGAAGGGTGATAGAGGATAACAGCCCACATCTTCCTCTGGCCTCTCTCTATATGTATGCACAAGGGTTGTGCACATCTGCATGTGCATATACCAGATGCACACGCATACACACATACACCAGAAACTAGAGAGAGGATAAAATTCTCTTATTGGAAGCAAAGTAGGGTCAGTTCATTAAAAGGAGGCTTAGAAACCACATCTTGTTCTGGAAAGGCACCACCCATACTACACGTATGCAGGCTCACGGAAAATCATTCCTCCATGGCCCAGAGTGAACCAGGTGGGAATCAATAGCCCTACACGTTCCCAGAGAGGTGAAGTGTCGCAGCAAGTTGTAACCACTACCTGGTGACAGCAGCAGGACTCAGAGTCAGGGCTGAAGCCTCGGAGTCCACATCCTGGAATGTCCATGATTCACCAAGATTTTGAGTAAACCCAACCCCCAACCCAGAAGGATAGAGATGTCTTTTATGTACAATTGCAAAAGAAATCGAGACTTTGATTTATAATCAGCAGTGCTTGGTAACTCACCTCACCTCATTTTGCAGTTTGCTAGCCGGAATTTGAAAGAGTTGGGCTGTCCCTTCTTGTTCATTAGCCATTTCAGGCAGGGTAGCATAATTTGTCAGACTTTATGAAAGTAGACTCCAAATTCAGGTTATTGAATATTTTGTTCATAATTCAGGCCTAATAACCTACTTAGATGATGTAAGCATTGTACTCACTTTCCAAATAAAAGAGCTATTGTGGTAAATAGTATCTCTCCTGGCAGAACACCCGAAACCTCCATATTTCTAAAGAAACATTCCATTGTATTACTATCGAATTTTAAGTTAAATTCGATTTTCTGAATCTTAAGAGAAGTTTTCCCATTTCATACAATAGGCACACACAAGACATGTAGGGATTCAGAACCACCCTATAAATAATGTTCAAGGGGACTGGAGAGATGGCTCAGTAGTTAAGGCACTTGCCCATGAAGCCTAAGGACCAACGTTTAGTTACCAAGCACCCACGTAAAGCCAGATAAGCCAGATGCACACGGTGGCACATGAGTCTGGAGTTCATTTGCAGTGGCTAGAAGCCCTGACAACCCAATCTCTCTCTCTCTCTCTCTCTCTCTTTCTCTGTATGTGTGTGTGTCTCATAAAAAATAAACAAATAAATAAATAAATAAGTAAAGTCCAAATGCTTGCTTCAATAAGATCTTAGGAGTTTCCTGCACTCCCTCACTGCTGAGCATGGTGTCAGTAAGAGTCACTTGACGAGTGTTTGTTGAATGGCTGATGCACACCATTCTTTCAGTGGCTCCTACGAAAGATCATGTGGAGGGTATCACTCAGTGTTTACAGAACCATACAAAGGCTCCAGGCACAATCTGAAAATATGTGTTCTGCCGCTGCCCTTACTTCTCAACCACAAAAATAATCACCATTTGGAGGGGGGATTGACATGGGATGATAATGTAAAATAGCAGAATGTATTTTTTTGAAAGATAGATTGCAATCTGCAAAATGAACTACACTTCGGTTTGTTTCTTTCTTCGTCATGTCTCTGTGCCTTGATATACACAAAACACACAAGAGACCTTCAGGTAAAATATTTATCACACTATTTTATGAGCCACAGAAACCACGTTGCTGTGGACTTGGTGACCACAGGGAGAGTATCCAGGTTTAAGGGCTAGCTCCATCAGTAAAGAACTTACTGTGTAAGGATAAGGACCTGTGTTTGGATTCTCAGAACTCACGTCAATGTCAGATAAGCATGGTGACCCCTGTAATGACGGCCCATGGAGGCGGAGACAAGAGATCCCAGGGGCAAGCTGGAAAGCTAGAGTTGCGGATCGGCAAGCACCGAGACCAAGTGAGAGGCCCAGCCTCAGTGAAATCAAAACAAGAGCAATCAAGGAAGACACTCAAGGTCAGCCTCTAGTTCCACATGCACTAACATGTGCATGTGCACCCACATACATACACACACTCAGGCACATCACATACACATGTAAGAAATATGAAAGAAAGAGAGAAAGAGATCTTTACATACCATGATGATGTCATAATTATATCCTGAGGTTTTTCACAGTGTCCTTTACATACTAATAAGTGGTAGATATATTAAATATTAGTTGTGATGACATAGTAAACAACTCTATCAATAGGTATGTAATGCTTAAGTAAATCTGTCACTTTTGTATGATGTGTGGGTGTTTGTATATGCGTGTGTGTGTGTTCATGTGTGTGTGCAGGCATGCGCATGGTACAGTGCATATATGGAGGTTGGAGGCGGGGGCTGGAGGACAACTCTAGGTGGTGGTTTTTGTCTTCTACCTTAGTTGAGGCAGAGTTTCTCACTGTTCACTGCTGCATTTGCAGCCTAGCTGGCCCGTAAGTTTCTAGGAGATTCTCCCATCTCTGCCTCCCTTCTTGCTGTATGTGCACTGGAATTACTGACACTAGTTCTACACTGTCCAACTTTACACGGGTCCTGGGGATCCAAACTCAGACACTCATGTGAGTGGCAAGCCCTTTATCCGCTGAGCCATCTCCCCAGACCCTTGTTTCTTATACTATGATCAGCACGATAGAAACCCATCTCCCAAAGAAAATTAAGTCCATCTGCAACAGATTTAACATAAAAGATACTTATGATTGCTTTTTCTACATGGAATTAATGTTTTAATTATAGAAAACAAAACAATTTTCTGTTTCTTAAAGGACACGTGTCTCCTGGTTTTGCATCTCACTTTGTGAAATGGAAGCCTGTCCCTATCATAGCCCACAGTTAGTGAAGAGCAAATGTGATGGATCAAGCCTCCCAGAATCTTAGGAAAACACTGCTGAGCTCCTGCAAAATATAACCCCGGCACTTGAGCTTAAGCTAAACAATAGGGACCTTCAGGCAACACCCGCGAAGGGCTTTAGAGCACTGAGGAGGAAGGTGAATGTCTAGCTGCTTCTCGTGCCATTTAAGCATCTTTCCATGGCCAAAACTGACAACTGAAAAACAGTTAAGTGTCTTAAATATGGCTAGGTGTATCTTGTTGCTACCTGTTGCCTTTTCCTAGTCAACTCTTACAATGGAGGACAATGGCTCTCCAAGACAAATTGATGGCTGTTTTCAATGTAACAGCCACCACGGAAATTATAAATCCAGTAGTTTCTAATTGCCTGTTTAATCTATTTATACACAATACACACATCATGACAGATGTGCACAACTAATTCTATGTTGAAACCCCAGCTCATCTTCCCTGGGACCTCGTCAGTCAGTGATGATGGAGGGCTAACCATGCTTTGCTGGGACCTCGTCAGTGATGATGGAGGGCGCAGCAAGCTTTTGTAGACAGCGCTCCGTTTATTAGTCTCATTAATAAAAATAATAGGCAAAAACCTGTCCCAGCTAAAGAATTTCCTTACCAGATGTAAATAGGCTACTGGGAATGTTTATCAAGTAGACTTCTTGTTGGATCTGAAATTTAACAGAAATCTAAGTCATTACTCAGGCTCCTCATTAAAGTTCTATTTTCCTATTAAGAGTTCCCAAATCCCTGCCAAGGTGTCATGGAGAATTCTACTTCCCTGGATCATTTTCATTGAGCAGAGGAAGAGGGATGGCTTTTCCTCCCCCTGCTCCACGTCTGTCCCCTCTGGCCTCCCACCAGGTTTACCCATGCACTTGATCTGGGTCCCTCGCCTTTGTAATCTCCCTCACTCGAATCCAGCACCCACTCTACTGCCCAAAAGCATAGATGCCACCAGTCATCTCTCTACTCAGGAAATGTCACTGACTGTCAGAGATGTCCAGCTTCACCTGGTTATTTACACTGTGCCCGCATGTGTCCACTGCCCTATCTCATCCAGACCACCAAGCTAACCCTTACGCTCCTCTTCCCATTCCTGCTCTTAGCAACCCTGTCACTAAGATCCACATGTCCTGTTGCCTTGACCACAAGTTGGATGCCATTTTTTTTTGGTTTTTCGAGGTAGGGTCTCACTCTAGTCCAGGCTGACCTGGAATTAACTATGTCTCAGAGTGGCCTCGAACTCTCGGCGATCCTCCTACCTCTGCCTCCCGAGTGCTGGGATTAAAGGCATGTGCCACCACACCCGGCTGGATGCCATTTTTTGTCATCTTTTTTTTTTTTTCAATTCTAAAACTATGAGGTTTTAAAACTCTTTCCTACCTCATACTTTGTGTTATATTTCAGTGCTGGTGTCATTGTCCTCTTTCCCCTGCTCCATACTTTCAATGATTTTAGATTCAAGAATGAGACATAAATGCTTTGATATTCCCTGGGAACTTCAAGCACAATGATGTTTGCAGAATATGAATTTACTATATTTAAGTGAAAGAAAGAAAGGAAGAGAGAGAGAGAGAAAAGAAGAAAGAAATGATGAAAAGATGATTCCTTCTATATCATACTCTTTTCCTCCCCCATTCCCACCCTAAGAATATGACATGAACATGAACCATTTAAGCAGCTTAATTATCTAAACCAAAATGTGGTCTCTGAAGATCAGTGAGCCTACACGCAACAGCTAAGGTGTCAAAACACATTCAAATAATGCTGTAAAAATAACCAGATGTGATCTAAGCTAAATTCTCTTCTGGTGCCATTTCCTCACACTATTCACTTTAGAATTGTGTTCTATAATTATCATATCTGTTTAAAGGTCCTATTTTCTGCTGATTCTCAGCTAGCTAAAATATATAAAGCTATCAGAGATTGAAAATATTAGTCTAAGGAAGAAACCAATGTTTTAGTTGTAATTAATTAAACATGAAAAAAGTACACCTTCCTTGGCATCATATTTTTTATCTAGTACTTGGGTCTGTCAACATTTTAATTGTCCATTTACAAGTCACAGTTCTGCTGGGCATGGTAGCACACACCTTTAATCCCAGCACTTGGGAGGCAAAAGTAGGAGGATCGTCATGAGTACGCAGTCACCCTGAGACTACAGAGTGAATTCTAAGTCAGCCTGAGCTAGAGTGAGATCCTACCTCGGAAAAACAAACAAACAAAAGAGTCACAGTTCTGATTGTACTACAGAGTACGGTCTCCCCTCTGGATAACAGAAGTTAGAGCAGGAACTTAGGACTTCTGGAAACACAGTTGGCTCTATATACTGTGGTTAATGCAATAAAGAGGAAAATGTAGACCTCAAGAAACTCTGACAAGCCAAAGAGTGTATTAAGAGGAACAGGACTAACAATGTCCAAAGCCCACACAGGGATTCACACTTCAGAAGAGTCTGCTAACACTGGTTATGTGGCAGGGCAGGGGAGGAGCAAACTGGGACTGGGGTACAGTTCAGTGGCAAAGTTCTTGCTTACCATGGGCAAAGTCTTGGGTTCCATAGCCAGTACTGAAAAATAGAAATAATGGAACAAATCTCTACCAAATCATCTTGAATTTTCATTTGTTTTGGTAAGCTTTCTAGTGTTGTAGCAAATACCTAAGATATGGACTAAAGGCTTTGGGGCTTTGGGAGGTATTAGCCCAAGACACTGGACCATTACTGAGAGACTGTGGAGGCCTCTCCTGATGATAGCATAAGACTGAGTAAAACCTCTTAACCTCATGACTTGGAAGCAAAAGAGAGCAGGGGATGAAAACTTCCCTTAAATGAGTAAATCCCTCTTAAGACTACATCGCCAGTGAACTGGAGACCTTCTGCTGGGCCCAGCTTCTTAAAGGGTCCTGCCACTTCCTAGGAACCTCAAGCTAAAGAATACGCCTTCAACACATGGGCTATGGGGATATTCTCTTTACAAACTACAACAATATTTCAGTTTTTCCACATCGTGTTTTCTTTTTAAAAAACTATTTTCCATTTATTTTTTTATTAAGTAGAAAATTTATATGGACATATCATATGTTGGTACCATAATTTCCCTCTGCACTACTCCATTCCCCCTGAGCCAGGGTGATGGAGACAGACACCGAGGATACTCAAAATGTACAAAAGCAGAAGCTGCTGAGAGCACAACACTGAGGTACACTTAAAACACCCCCGCTGTGGCTCAGGGAATTCTATGGAAGATGACTGGGTGGAAAAAATGTAAGAGCCACAGGGTGGAAGGGAATGCAGAGGTATTGTCCACCTGACCCCCAATGACTAACTGTTGCTTTACCCACAACCCACAACCCACAACCCACAACCCCAGAGTGAACACTAGCAATCTCTCTGTGGAGGGCCCTCGTGGATATCCAACTGCAACTTCCTCAGGTTGGTATCACTTCTCACTAAAAATTACAATTAAATAAAAATCTCCCAACAAATTTCCTTGCCTGCAGTCTGATCTTTCCTGTATCAACCCCTCCCCATGCTCCCTGCAGAGACCCATTTCGAAAACAGAAACATTAACCTGTGACTTTCTGCTGAGTATCTGGAGATTGTTCCCCATCCTCTTTAGGTATAAATAGATGATTTCACCTCTTACTGTAATATGAATCTTCCCTCCCTCCCCCACCCAGGCTGGTTTCTAACACTGCCAGGCAGAGTTGCAAGCCCCAACCATTCCACCAGGCTCCTCGCACAGTCAGGCTATCCATGCTCCCACGCCTGTACAGCACCTGTCCACCACTGTGCTTCTGCACTCGGCTGCCTGACCTGAGCCCACCGCAACATTGTTTAAAGTTTGCATGATGTTATTGAATCTCAAGGCAATGAAGTTCCACTTTGCTTCCGCCTTCCTTTCTTTGCAGTTGAATTATTTTACTCACTAAGCCAATCAGGCCTTCTTGACCAGTGAGCAGACCCTCCTGTTCGGAAATGAAGACTGTGAGATCCTTACCAACTCCAGTGTTCCCAGGACTTGACCCTGAAAACACCTGTGAAACACAATAGGAGCTAGACAGTTTCCTTGGCGAGGTAGAGAGGGGGAAAGCGCCATATGTTGGGGGCTATATTCAAACTTAAGATGGTGAAGAGGGTGATTCCACTTCCTCTTTCTTCCTCCTGGCCTAAATTAATTTTCCTTTCCAACAGGATCACTGGCCAGCTTTCCTGTGACCTGCAAAGCACTGGATGCATTGTGGACCGTCCAGCATTTCATCTTTGCTTAAGCTGAGCAATTATGGACTCTGAATGGGTGGGCTTCCCCCATTTGATAGAAAAGTCCAGGTCCTTTTGGGGTGGAGGATACATTTTTGGTTCTGGAACCTCCTCCATGAGGAGCCCATGTTCTCTCTGCTTTCTTTACCTCTTACTTCAAAATATACTTTGTTCTTTTAAACCCTTTCCTGTCTTTTACATCTTTAACTGGTGGAGCAAAAGAACCCTAACACACCCATCAGTGGTGTCACCATTGGGAGCTTGTCCAGAATTTGCAAGCACTGAATCAGATTCCCCTCAAGGCCAGCTCAAAACAAACTAAACAACGAAGGAAGGAGGAGAACGACCTTTCCTTTGAGCTTCTGTCATCTCCTTTGCTCTTTTCACCAGGGGAAGTCCTCAGCCATGGCTAGCAAGCCCGAATGACCAACATGGTTTTGTTTTTTCCCTTTTTGTTAAGGCTCCCTCTTTCCCTGGGTATGAGTGGTCGCCCTACTGTTCCTGGCAGAAGTAATAAAGGTCCTCAGAGTTCTATACAGAATGTACTCGGCCAGTGCTCCAGGATTCATGCAGTGTGGGCAGACTGGGGCTCACATGGGTGAAACCTTGTGCTCAGTGGGGCAACCTCCACAGGGCACCTAGATGCCTCAGGCTGTGACCTACACTAGTCAGCAAATGAGGACAGGGTGGTGGCAGGGAGATACTATAGCCAGACTCCACACGCAGGGACCATGTGCCTGTAACTTGCTCGGCAAAAAATAATATCATAATTGGGGAGAAAGCTGAAACAGGCTCATCTGCTCAGTCCTAAACCCACCTCCAAAGGTCTGAAAGCCAGCCACCTAGGGGATGAACTGGTTGCTCAATGGTTGTAGACACTTTCTAGTGACTGCATCCATTTTCTTCTGGTTTTAGAGGAAATAGGATGGTTTACCTATGGACACCTCTGGGTTTCTGCATTGCACATGGTAAATTACAACTTGGCTTCAGCATGGCTTTCTTGGTTGAGGCAGCCCAACAAATTTGAATGAGAATGCTTGCATTCTTTTTATGGCAGAAGAATCCTGATTTTGTTGTTGTTGTTGTTTGTTTGTTTGTTTGTTTTTTGTCTGTCTGTTGGTACTGCTTCAGGGTGAAGCAGATTTAGAGGTTAATTGTGTGAATGTGTGGCTGAAATGTGTCAGACGCATACCTCCAACAGAGATCAGCCATAGCTCTTTCACAGCCAGCAATCTAAACTATAAGGCATTTAGAGTCACATTAGCAAATACCTAAAACCACAGGTTCTTTGGGGTTCCATCAATAAGGATGTAAATCCACAGACCCTAGATTTAGGATCCCACCAGTAAGAGTCTAAATCCAAGACTCTAAATAGAGTCCCAGTGATAAGGATCTAAATCTGTAGAGCCTGTTTAGTGTCCCATCAGTAAAGATGCAAATCAGTAGACCCTTATGGTCCCATCGGTGGTATGGATTTAAATCCATAGACCCCAGACTTCCCAGTACAACCTCAAATGTGCCTTATCTGCAGAGTCTCTTTGCTCTGAAACGCTGTGCCACCTCAGTACTCTTGGCTGCCATGGATCCATCTGTGCCCTGACTGTGGGATGACCTTGAGGTCCCAAGGGCTAACTAGATAGAAGTGACATATATGAAGAAAGAAAACATTCCTCCCCAGGGACAGCCTACCTGCTCTGAGTCCAGCTAGAGGATAGGACTTGAGAAACTACAAGTATCAGAAATGGCAGGGATGTAAGAGGAGGAAAGCAGTAAATAAGAAAATATACTGCAAACTCACACTGCTATGGGGGCCCCAAACCCATAGACCTTTGAGGTCCTGTTCTCTGGCCCCCTAAGAGAAATCTAAATGGGCTGAGGTTCCTCCATGTCCAACTCTTTGTCTCCTACCCACTACCTAAGACACTCAAGTAGCTTAAGGGATTAATAGACGTGATAGATTTCTGCAAGGTATGGTAGATCACACTTTTAATCTCCACACCAGACATTTAAGAGTAATTTTGAGAGTCACAAGATTCTTCTGGGTGTGGTGGATCATACCATTAATCACACTTGAAAGTTAGAGGCAACTGAACCAGGCATTGAAGGCCAGCCTGCCTCCAGGCAATGATAACTAAAGCTCTATTAATCTCTAAGACTACTAAATTAACTTTAAGGTCATTCTTCAGGTTGTATCACTCTATCACTCTATTATGATTAAGATGCTTTGAAAAAAACAATAACCAAATGTTTTAAATCTGTTGATAAAAATTGTTTCCAAGGCTGTTAACTTTTGACATGTTCTGCCTTTACAACATCTGTTAGAGATCTTTGGAAAAAAAAAAAAAAGACATGCCTGCTTTGTATGTTCTAGATATGGTAACAATGTCGCAAAACCACTAGACATAAATGTTAGACAGAATGACTTTGAGATTTTGTCCTACTCTTTAACTAGATATGCTTTGTTCAAGATCAAGATGATCAGCTCTTTCTGTATCTGCACTCTTCTTCAAGACTGGTGTATTTTTCCTTCGGAGTGCATAGGAACCATATGTAGAAGCCAAAGCCAATTGGAAACAACAGAGTTAAGAGGATAACTAATATTTTGGTTCTTGCTTCAGGTCAGGAAGACCTACAAGATGATGGGACACTTCAAAATGGTCCCTCAATTCAGGTAAGTCAAATAGATTCTTGATTAGGGAAGACATGGAGATCCAGAGATTGGACTCCAACCAATGAACAGTCTACAAAAGGAATGTCAAACAAGAGGGGAAGATCCTTAATGCTTTTCCCACCGGTTGGCTCACTTGGTGGATTTTCTAAGATGTATGTAGTATCAGATGCATCTTGGACCAAACAGCACCCTTGTCTTTAAGTTGACCAGTTATGGACTCTGGAGGACTTCCATCAATGAAAGTTCAACTCCTACTAGGGTGGAAGATTTCCCAGTTCTAGGATCCCCTCGCCCATGGGGAACCTACATTAGCTCTGCTCTCTTTACCACTTACTTTGAAATATACTTTATTCTTTTAAACTGTTTCCTGCCTTTTTAATCTTTAATCTTTAATTAGCACAAAAGCACCCAAACACACCCCTAGACAGCATCATTAGTGAATGTCCTTCCAGCACCACTGCTATGCTGCCAAGCCACCATGCTGCTCCCGAACTGCTTTTCTCCTCCATTTAATGGTTTTCAGGGGATTCCTGATGGCCTCTACATTTGTCCATAGTCAGCCCTACAAAAGAAACCCAAGCCAGTTGATGCTATTCTCCAGTACCAAGTGAACCCCATGACTTTAACTTAGCCCTGCAATCATGACCCAGTGTTGGACCCTGGAAAAAATGTCTTCTAACTACAAATCTGGTGACAGCTTTGCAAAGTGCCATGATCAAAGGAAACAGACTGTATTCACATGAGTGATAGGAGTTGGACCCACTGATGGAAAGACAGAACCTGTGGCCTGGAATAGAAATACATCCATCCCTTAAGTGAAGAGAATGCACAAAGCTTGGATTCATAAGTGATGCCTTGAAAACACTTACCTGTGCCCAAGCTCACATTTTACCCCTCTCATTAGTTTCCAATACACTGCCTGCCATTAGTCCTCAAACAGGCTAGTTCTTTGCCTACACAGGGAAGGCCCTGAGAACCAGCCAGTTCCACTGCTCAAGACAGGCCTGTGCTTCAGGTCTGAAAGTTTCCCTGATCTTCAGTTTGAAATTCAAAAACCTCTGCATTTCTGAAAGGCTTTATTATCCTTCCTGTGTAAAGAACCCTACCTGTATCCCATTTCTTCCTAAGTTACCACCATTCTGTCTCTTCCTAACCTACCTCCATCATATATTTGGCCAGCATGATCAGGGGACAATTTCCTTTATCTCTGATCTCCCTCTTGCTAATTTACTGTAGTTACTCTTTCTCCCCACTCCCAGCATCTGGAAACCACATCTTGTTTCCCAACGTGAAATGAGCCACCTTTATTGTCCAGCTCATCTGAGCCCCAGATTTCGGCAGCTCTGTCCCATTTCTGATACATTATCAGGAGAAACCACAAGCTAGGATCACCCAGATAAGCCACTCCCAAATCATACATTAAAAACTAGCATGAATCAGGCTGGGAAGGTGGCTCAACAGTTAGGAGCACTTCCTATTTAAGCATGAGGTCCTCTCAGGCCAGAAATTACCAAGTTTGACTCCTAAGAACCCATGTAAAAAAGCTGAACATGGCTACACACTTCTGTTATAGGTTCGATCAAAGACTCACTGATGGACAGAAGTTTCAAGCTAGGAACCAGAAAGGGTTCTCAAAGAAATACGTGGATGATAAATAAGAGATAAACATTCACTACTGGCCTCTGAATGCATGCACATGGGTTGTATGCATCTGCACACACACGTGCATACACCACATATCACACACACACACACACACACACACACCCCACACCTATACTCATTATACAAATACACACAGAGACTGCCTTGAATCATCACTGTCTATTGATTTTGATTTTAAAGCAGTGAGCGTTGAGTTGTCCTTGAGACTTGTTTAGCTCATTTCCCAGAGTGTCTTTCCTTTCATTGCTCACGGAGTAAGACAGATCTATTGTCCAGCAGCCCAAACACAGATCTCTTCAGCAACTGAAGGCAGAGGGGCATTGAGGTCTCAACCTGTTAAGTGTCCACTTCTGGGCATATGAACAAAAGCCAAGCCAAGATTAAGCAGAAGAAAAGGAAGTAACAGGAGCCCACTCGCTCATTCACAACAGGAATTATTCGAAAGGTAAAAATCTTTTACTCCATTATCTGCTGATTTTAAGGTAAATCTGCTAGTTCAGACTCATATATGACTATTATGTGTGAAGTCCTAGAAAAGATGTAGAGGCCCCTTGAAATTAACCCCCATTCTACCTAATGCAGGCAGTAGCTGCATTTACAGAGGGAGCTTTATAAGGGTGTGCTTCTCTTCATGAAACTATGCCTTTAACACCCAGGCCCCTATGAGGAGTTGATTTCTTTGCAGTTATATATTTACTACAGCTCATATGGAGTCAAGAAATCCCTATGAATACTAACTTATTAAAGGTGTATTACACACTTTGCTAAGAATCCATTTCAAGACAACTGAACCAACTGTGCCATTTCTATATTTGAGTTTCAAGTCAGAGCTAAAACATATACTCAAAAATATTTAAGTCCTTCACTTTCAACTGCTGCTAAGCAAAACACTGAATTACTCAGCATTCCAGATAAGCATGCTGAGTCACTGGATAAGGGCACACCGATGTTCAAGAGGCATGGGTCTATGGATGTAGTCATAACTCAGAAAGTAACAGTCGCTTTACAGCTTTGTACCCCAGAATCCTGCTCTCCAAAAAACGGGGGGTTTTAATTCAATGGTATTTAACATGCTTTCTAAAGCTATTCATTCTATGATTCTTAGAATCATTGTTAAATTTTCAAATGAATTCTTTTGCTCTGTGTATTTAGAGAGAATTGCAACAAGAGAATCTAGTGTCCCCTAAAACAATAACACAACTGTTCATTTTTTTCATTTTTTTCTGCCAACTATTAAAAGAATTATTAAAAAGTATGAAATGAATACTCAATCTAAAAGTAATAATAATTTCAGAATTTATACTATCATTGTTTCTATGTAAGAAAGTGCCTTCCATCTGTGTTTTATGGTGGCAAGAAGAAATGAAATGATAAAGTAAAACTCTGAAGTACTTTCTGACAATAGAATTGCATAATTCAGTATTCAGTATTAGACTTAAAGAAGAGAAGATAGTTTTTTTCTTATTAAACTAAAATTGCAGCAGATAACATCTGCTTTCCTAGAAAAAAAAAAACACCACCAAAATTAGGTTAGTATTAGGATATATATATATATATATTAATAACTATTTAGGCCAATAATCTTTGTAATGCTTTGTTAACCTATAAGAATAATTTACTTTTATAAATATTTGTCTTCCACTTGAGGCCAAAAAAGTGAGAACAGCATGATGTGATAATTTCCAAAAATGAACTAATGTGAACACTAAAAACATCAGAAAGTAAAAAAATTATTTGTACTATTAAATTACAAATAAGTAGAATGTTTCCTTAAGGCACAAGAATTGAGGCTAATATACAACAAATTCTAAATATTAATTGCAAACACAAAATATGCAATTTCAAAAAATATATATAATAACAAATGATATGGCAAACATTTATACCAAAGCCTACAAAGTGTCATGTACAGAACCTGAAGAAACACAAATACATATGGAGGGTGTTCTTAGAGTAGATGACTTAGTATTCTGAAGACTCTAAACATCCCCCCAGACTGATCCACTGATTGAATTCAGTCCCATTTATCATTACAATTAACTTTTTATCTACAGACTGACAAGTTGATTCTAAAATGTGAAGAAAAATGCAAGGGATTTAGAATAGTCAAACATATCAAGTGAGAGGAAGAAAACTAGAGAACTTTATTACCCAATTTTAAGATGTCTATAATGCTACAAGATAATTGATATAATATGGTATGCAAATAAGTTCCTGGGACAAAAAACAAATTGTCCAAAATTAGACAAACATATAATCAAGACTTTTAGTAAGAGTAATTCAAAACAATTAACTCAGTGAGGAAAAAATGTATTTTCAATAGTTTTATGTAAATGTTTAGAAACAAAATGAATTCTAACTTTGTACCTCATACCATAACAAAGACTAATTTTGGATTTATCATAACACTACATTTAACAGCTAAAACTATGAAACTTGTATAAAAGATTCAAGTAAATCTTTACTCATGGGTATAGGCAAAGGTGTCTTTTTTTTTTTTAATATAGGATCCCCAAAAGCTTAGATTACAAAATCAAGAGACAGAAATTAGACATTCATAATTTCAAACTGGTACTCAATCAAAAGACTTATTTAAGAAATGATTAAGTCTCAATTTAAGAGAAAACACTCATAATGCATGTATCTAACAGAGGACATGTGCCCATGATATATGAAAAATGTTCTACCACTGATTCATACAAAGATGAACAATGAAATTTAAAAAGTAGATAATATGTAAAATGACACTTCACAAATGAATGACTATATAAATGGCCAATACACACATTAAAAACTGATGCCATCAGTCAAAAACGAAGTATAAAGGAGTAAGAAAATTTCTTCTAATATGAACTAAAATGGCTAAAATTTAAAAGAATAACAAAGAAAATGTTGATGAATATGTAAGGTTCTTATGTGTTGCTTTGAGGAATGCAGAACAATACAGATACATTGGGTTTTGGCAGTTCCTTATATAACTAAAAGGAGATGCAAACCAGCAATTATACTTTTAGAATAAAGTTTATGTTGACAGCAATAAAAATAAAAGACATGAACAAAAGCATTCATGGAGGCTGTATTCAAAATGGTCCCAAAATAACCCAAACATTCTCAAGAAGATGCTTGGATGCATATGTGTAGCTCAGTGGTAGAAAACTTGCCTAGCATGCAAGAGGTCCTTGGTTCAGTCCCTAGTACTGCAAACAAAAGCCCTCATGAAAAAAAATGGACAGGCAAGGTGTTAAATTTCTCTTAGTAGAATATTACTCAGTAAAAACTACTTCATATTATATACTCTAACCAGATAAATACTTAGATATTGCATGGTAAAATCACACACAAAAATACATCCTTTACAACTGTATTTATATGAAATTTTAGAACAAGAAAAAACTATTGGTTCAAAAAAAAAAAATCAGAAAAGCAGAGCCCCTAAATCAGAGGATAGAGATTAATGAAGAAATGTCACAAAGATGTTTGCCAGTATGAGAACAAATGTGTCCAACAGTTGAGTGACTTATGCCAGTTGTATGCATGACTTTCATGTGGCTGGGTCAAAATAACCACCTAGGCGCTGGAGGGATGGCCCAGCAGTTAAGGCATTTGCTGTACAACCAAAGACACAGGTTCAATTCCCCAGGACCCACATTAGCCAGATGCACAATGGGGCACACGTGTCTAGAGTTTGTTTTCAGTGGCTGGAGGCCCTGGAGCACCCATTCTTTCTCTCTCTCTCTCTTTCTCTGTCAAATAAATAAATAAAAATAAAAATATTTTAAAAATAACCACCCAGAAGCAACTTAAGGAAGCAATTTATTTTCTGCTAACAGTTTTGAAGGGAAGTCCATCATGGTGGGCAAACAATGGCAGGAGCATACAAATGCATCATGCCATTATTTTACATTCAAAGTACCATGTTCTGCCCCTGGCCTCCATAGACTGTTGGTCATCACATGATGAAAAATGCACTCTGTCCAATTTTAAAGCCTTTGCCAGTCCTAGCAATGTTCAAAAGTCCAAAGTTCTATCTGACACTCAAGGTAGTCTCTTAACTATGAGAGCTGAAAAATCAAACAAGCTACATACTTCTACTATATAATGACACAAAATAAACACCCCCATTCCAAAAAGGAGGAATGAGGGCATGGCAAGTCAAGACCAGACCAAAGCAAGACAGAAAACAAGCAGGGGAAACATCAAATTCTATAGCTCCATGTCCAGTATCTGGGACTTGTGACAAAATCTTCTGGGTTCCAAGAAACTTAGGTAACTCTGCTTGTATCCCCTCACCTGGGCAGAAACTTCCCTGAGCCCACAACTCTCCTTGGTGGTTATCCAATGGTCCTGGTATCTCCAAATTCCTGGGGTCTCCATTGCAACTTCTGTTCACCTTCACAGCTTATCCACGTGGTCCTGCAAAGCTTCCTTGCAAGGATTCTGATCCTACCTCACATTGCCTAGCCTCAGTGGCTCTCTGGAACTCTAGTGCAACCCATGACCTCCTCAATCTTGTATTTTTCTTTTTTCAAAAACCAATACAATGGCAATGCTTCCAAATTCTGCTGCCAGATAGGGATGAAGCATATCCTTGAAACACAGCTGTAGCAACCTCTGCATGCTGACTTTGAGGAGAAGAGAAGTCCTTTAGCATTCATCTTTCAGGCTTTTTCCTTTAAAAACCATTCATATTTTTAGGAGCTTGAACCTTCAATGGGTGGCATCTCTCCTACTGTCCCAGTGTAGCGCAGCTGGCTCTTTAATGGTAGTAATCCTTTTAATAATTATAGCTGAAGGAGTTGTATTTTCTATACCTGTGATTTCAAACTTGTTCACTTTCTTTCCACACAAAACTTTATATTTTTCTATCTTTCTGTTCTGTATTTTCTGCTCTTTCATTATATATCTGAATCAGGGCAGCAAAGGGAAACCACACCATAGACTCAATGCTTTTTTCTGCCTTGAAATTTCCTTCACTAAGCATTCATTAATTTTCAGTTCAACTTCATCTAAGTCCTTTATCAGAACATCATATAATCTGCTTCTTGCCCAGTCATTTCCCCCTCTGGAACCTCATGAATCAAGACTCCATAATGGATGTTTCTCTTAGCCTATTGGTTTAAAAATCCCACCTGAATGACCCATTAAGCTTTTATTACCACATTGTAAGGCTTTTTTTTAGTCCAAAGGTCCAAATCCTTCCACATTCTTCCTACAAATAAGTTCCAAAAGACTAAGAACTTCATAGTCAGGTTCTACCAGTTTTAGATACCAATTTTCTGTATGTGAATTTTTCATTGTTGAAATAAAATACCCAACCAGAAATAGTTTAAAAGCAAAGGAATTATTCTTTGTCCTATAGATTGGAGGGATAGTCTATCATGGGGAGGAAAGGATGGCAGGAGCAGATAGCCAGTGACACACTATCACAGTAGCAGGGGGAAGTAGAGTTAGAACTGACAAGTGAAGCTGGATTAAAAAATTTCAAGGCCAGCCCCCAGTGATACAGTTCCCCTAGCAAGGCTCCACTTTCTAAAAGTTTTACAACCTTCCCAAATAGCACCATTGACTGAGGATTAAGAAATCAAACATGTAAGTCTATGGGGGACATTTTACAGTCAAATCAACATATCAAAGCTTAAGTCATCAAATCTTGTCAAAATATGTTTTTATTTCATAGTTTGTACAATATATATCATTTTAATTGAAGAAAAGAATAATAATATGTAACAAAAGCTATTCAATAATGATCATTATAGAAATAAACATGATTGCCTTGTAAGGCTTGTAGGACTGCCGGTGACTCTCTGTTTACTCACCCAGCGATCCTGAGCAAACACTGTGTGTTGATGCTATGCTCAGTTTTAGGAACACTCATATCAATATGCAAAACTGACAAAGGGGAGCTCAAGTTGCTAACAATTTATAGGGAAAACAGGAAGAATGTCAAAAAAATGAGGAAAATCCCAATCCACAAATAAATTATATAGTATTTAAAAATCCAAGGCATGCTATATGAGAGGGGAAACTTCCAGACTACTGTGATAGTGCCATGTCATTCTATCTGCCCAACACCAGTTTTTAAAAGTTCGGATATGCTTGTGTTTACTAATCAGTGTTTTTCCCTTTATTAACTGACTAATATCAGTTTGTATATATGTGTGTTTTAAATAGTGCTGATTTTCCATGGTTGCTTTACTGCTGAGATTCAAATAAATATAGATCAACATGTTACCTGACATGAGTGAAAAGGTTGGTTCCAAGATACCACAATATATGCTAATCACATTTCATGTGCTACTGAGTCAAAGCCATGCTGGGGCATCAAGTGAACCAGCAGTCTCTGTCATCTGTACAAAAGACACTGTTCCATAGTTTAAGAATTCTGACACCCAAGTCATTAAGATGTGGTCGTACATAAAATAGGCAGCATGGATAATTTAATTTAGATAAGAAGAATATGGTCTATAAAGAACTCTTCAAGCCGTACTGACACACAGCATAAATACAGCCTGTTTTTTTTCTCCTTGGTTCCCTCCCATGAAGAAGTCACAAATCCAACTTGTTACCTCCCAGTAATGGCATCATGGCAGGCAGCCCTCACCCATGAGACACATCTTCTATTTTTAACAAGAAACAGGCTGAGAATCAGAAAACCTCCAACGAAAAAAGTCATATTACCAGTGACTTCAAACCTACTTCAAAGAAATACCCAGCAACACTGAAGTAGTAAGCCTTGTGTTGTCTCACTATAATCACAAAACTTAAGCCCTTGAATATTTGTTATTAGTATTAACTAATAACATACCTTGGGGAAAAAATCTGTAATCTCTGCAGGTAGATTCCTGGTTCCCATATCTTATATCTATGTGGTGTAAGAGAGACTTCCATGATTGTTTGTCACCTTTCTTCAGCTTATGTGTCTACCCTTTAGCATGCGCATCCATGATTTTGCTGGCACACACTTACATGAATCTGCTTAAATGGAATGCCCTCTCACCTGCTGTACTAAAACTCATAGCTTAAGCTCAGATCCTTTTTCTTGGCAAAGCCTTTCCCAGTCAATGTGCTTGGCTCACAGTGTAATCTTTGATTCCCACTTACATGATTCAAAGGCATCCCAGGGCATTTCCTCTCAGAAGCATCCCGGTGAAAGTTCATTGGGGGAGAAACCACGTTGTGTTCTCAAAA
Source organism: Orientallactaga sibirica (assembly GCA_036365145.1). Classification (NCBI taxonomy): domain Eukaryota; kingdom Metazoa; phylum Chordata; class Mammalia; order Rodentia; family Dipodidae; genus Orientallactaga; species Orientallactaga sibirica. The sequence continues at coordinate 1,459,800 of JAEOAD010000039.1, forward strand.
TTAATTTGTGATTTTTGTCATTAATAGCATACAGCTCTTATGATTGATAATCTCTTGGACAGCTCACAAAAGCAATCACATAGGTTGGATTCTAAATCTGAGTTGTAGGATCACCATTACCTGTTACAGAATTATTTTTTTTTGAGAAAATAAAACATAATATGTAGTATGAAATTTTGTTCTGTGTCTATTATGACATCAAGCTGATTTTTTAAAAAGCTTTAGTAGATCAAAAATGCATAAACAATCACTAGCAATAAAATATTCTATTGAGACTCATAAGTTGCCTATGGCCTCCTAAGGCACCCATGGAACTCATCTTCACCCTACAGTACCAAGCCAATGCGCACAGCTTTAGGGTCACCAGACAGAAGATGATCACACAAAGCCACATGGCTACCACTGACCAACGTTTGACTGAATTTGTAAAGGCACAAAAGATTAAAGGAAGATCGCAGTTTTGGTCTTTTCAGCTTCTTTTCTCACACTGCTCACCTACCACAGCACTCACTAGGGAAGGCATTTAAGGGTAATGCAGAAGGGGAAAGTATCTGGTCCACAGTTCCGTGACTGTGACCTGAAGAAATGAGCACTTTGAAACAAAGGCAAGGTAATAAAAGTCCGGCCAAAGTGAGCTGTCTGCTCATCTTCTTTCAGTCATTCCATTTGCAAGAACCTCACTGATGTCTTTCAAAGCGCTAAGGATGATGCTCTCACTTTGAGCACACACGGTGCTTCTGCGGAAAAGGAAGGCCAGTTATGTGTCGACAAGGAGAAGAGCGCTCTTACCTCTGAGCTCGCCCAGATCCAGGGACGTTCCGAGCTGTTCTAGCAAAGCCACCCTTGCCGCATTCTTTTTGTGTTTCTTGCCATCGTAATGCTGCTGGGCCATCAGGGGATTATTGAACCAGGCTGCGCAGAGCCCACAGTATCTGTCGGAATCTCTTCTTTGATAGGGAGATGCGACCACGGGAGCCGTGTCCACCCGCGGGGGCTTAAGTGAACTCAGGGGTGTGGCTGTGGGAGAAAACAACCAGAGAACCAGGGCCGCGTTAGTCCAGGTCTGACCACACTTGCCTACCCTACCTGGACACCTGTGATGTCAGCATCCAGAGGCGTGTTCTCAATGCCAAGGAAATGATATTTTCCCACTATCATCTTGACCTGGGACAAACAGAATCCCTAATGGACTTCAATCAGCATTTGTGTTTCATGCTAAAATGTGGTAACTGAAGAGACCTTCTCCTGGTGGAAAAATAAGGTTTTTATGTTAAAGACATAAAGATAAAGGAGTGACACACGTTGCACAATTGTGACATGAAAGTCTGTGTGTGGATGAATGAATGGCAACTGCAAGTGCTAAAAATGGAAATAAGTACTAAAGAATGGATTTCCGAGGAGACAGAAACAGATCTTTCAGTGACGTGAGTGCACCGACTGACTGAGATCATGACAAATACGTCAGTTATTTATTGGGATAAGCTATTTCAAACTATACCTGCTAAAATTGATGCTGAAAGTACAATTTCTTGCCCAGAAAGACCAAAAGAGAAATGCTCCAGAGCAGATGTTACTTATCTAAGCTGAAAAGACACATATCACTATTTTGAGATTAGACTCCCAGCTATTAATTTAACACATCCCTTTGTAAATTTATAGTTACTTCTGGCCTAGGGAAAAATAGAGTTTAACTTGAAGGAGTTTACTAATAGAAAATAAAAAAAAATAGCTTCTGTATGTTTTCAAACATGCAAATTGCTTCTGCCTTCATAATGGTTGTGCCTGGAGTTATTGTTCTATTTCCCAAGTGATTGACATCATAGATGACAAGTGACTTGTAAGGGTGAGAGAACTAGTCATATGAAAGGCAAGACTCGTAAGCAAATACTTAATTTCCAAGGCCAGTGCTCTTTCCAATACCCCTAAGCACTTTCTTTAAACTAAGCAAAGAGGGCTTTTTTATTCCCCTAGGCCTTTCATCTTTATAGGATTTCATTGATTCTTAAAACAATATTCTGAACCAAATATCGTTAGAGAAGGAAGTAATCTTTAAATCCTCCATGGTTCGCTGGTCATAGACAAGTGAGCAGCATCTCACACCTCTAGGATGGGGAGCACAGCTGACAGGAAAACTTAGGGTCATTGTTCCACAGAAAGGCAGCAGTTTGGGACATCAGAGGCAAGTAATGAACAACGAATCCAGTCCCCAGGCTTCCAAGTAACTTGCAGGGGGACTTATAATTTTTACATTAAATAAAAGATATACAAATACATCTTTGTCCAAACCGCTTTCATCCAAGTCGTGCAAAACTATGACAATACCTCAGTAAGTAATTCTTCTCACCCCAGAGAGGTCATTACATTAGGAAGTTCTAGCGAGCTAAGATTAAAATGAAGGTTGTATGCCTATAGGAACTCAGACAAGTCATGTTTCTTAAAAGCCTCACTCCTCACTGCTGGATGTGGTCGGCTATAACCATATGAAAATAAAGCTCAAATAAATGTGGGCCACATGTCCCAGCAGCCACCTAGTATCATATTGCTATGACTTAGCAATGAGAACGAAAGCTACCAATGTGTAGTTGATTTGTATGTGAAGATATTTCTATCCATTACTTCTCAAGAAATTTTCATCTTGCTTCCAAAGTTTCCTGAGTCCTTATCAGTTTCTGAGGATATATAACAAGTCATTGTTTCTGACGGCAACAGAAAGCGTAACAGATGTTTACAATCTAAATGAACACTCATTTTTGCAGCATGATTTATTCTTCTATAAACTGAAAACCTTTAAAAAACAATGCAGTCAGTTTTATCAATGGATAGGTGATAGCCCATATCCTGACAGGAGTGATGAACAGGAGAATATTTCTCAAATATATGATCTTATTTGCACATAAGAAAGTTGTTTGATGGTATCATTGTGTTATAAGCTTTTACTCCTAAATAATCCTACAGCCTTATAATGTAAAGCATGAAAGTTTAATTTTTCTTTTGTTACCTTTCCAGCTGTCTTCCCAAATCTCAACCCAGGCCATATGTCTTTAATATAAACAAAGGTCAAGTAAAGGCAGTGCCATAGAAACAGCCTTGAATCAAAGTCAGAAATCTAAGTTGTGTCACTGTGTTGTGTGACCTTTAGACAATATCTGATACCTCTGGTTTCCACATGGCTAAAATGTAGGGCCCTAGTCTCTTTTTAAACAGCCATTACTCAGAATTACAGGTTCATATGGGAATGGAACAGATTTTAGGAGCTTTCTCCTTTCGCAGCTGTGACTCAATGCCAAATGAAAATGACATGGGAGGAGAATAATCCCCCCGTTTTAATGATGAATTCTGTGTGTACATGGATCATAACACAATGTCTGTCAAAAGTTTATGATCATAATCAGATGAATACAACATGAGATGGAGAGATTGTCTTTGATTTTAGAACAGCCTTTTAATATGGAGAGATGGCTCAATTCCTTAAGCATGAGGACCTGCATTGTTCAAGTTTGATATTTGTAGAACCCACAAAAATAGCTGGACATGGTCCCTCTTGCCTTTTAATCCCATTTAATCCTCATATGCTGGTAGAGGGGAAAGTATAAAATTGCTACAGTTCACTATAAAGAAATGTTGCTCCAATTGGAGAAAGAGAACCCATCTCAAGGGAACATCCAGACGAGTAATAGAGGACTTCCAAAGTTCTCTGTTTGCTACATATGCATGCATAGCATGGACACCTGCACACATATGCCACACCACACACAGCATGCCACACTATACATGCTTTAAACACAGCATGTAAAAATTCTTTAACAAAACATTTTAGTGGGTGTATAATTTATATTTTAATTTCATAGCCTATGTGTTCATTGTATTTTTTTAAATATTGAAATAAGCACTGACTTTAACTAGCCTTTGAAAAATTTAAGTCAACAACAGTTAATTAATTGGAATCAATGGTTTTAACATTTAGTTCACTCAACGTTAAAAATCTCTATACCCACACTATACCTCCAAGCAAACACATCAGAAAATGTGGGGATGGAATACAAGTCTAAAGAAGTTCTCAAGCTGCTCTCGCCCTACATACACCTTGACCTATATTCCCAAAGTCCACTGAATGCTGAGAACCATGGATCTAATTATTGCTATGTTTTCTTTGAAAATTACTATAGAATAAAGCCTTCTTTGATCTCCAAACAATTATATCCAAGAGCCGCAGAGCTAGTTTTTCTGTAAGCAATAGAAAAAAAAAAATTTTAAAAACCTGTCACATCTTTCTTTTCATTTTACTAAAACACCACTCTCCAAAAGAGCAGCTAATATTATAAATTAATATTGGTACAGCAATATAGAAATTCTGAGTCTTTTCTCCATAAAAAAATTTCCCCATAAAATCTCAGACCCAATGGGGCTGTTGTGCTACCTGTCTTTGGCTGACATCATTAGCAGCACAGCTTAGGGTACAACACAGTCCCTCATCCCAGAGCCACACGCCTGTCATGTGGGCAATGCCTCAGTCCACCAGCTGAGTGAGGTCCTACGACCTAACAGAGAGCTCATTCTCCTCCTTCTAGACTTATAAAGACCTTCCTGGCTGCACAATTCCCATGGCATTTCTTTTTTTAAATTTTTTTATTGACAACTTCTATACTTACATACAAAAAAATGCATGATATTTCCCTCCCCTCATTACCCTTTAGAACTCCAATCTCCATCATATCCCCTCCCTCTCTCCATTAGTCTTTCTTTTAATTTGATGTCTTCATCTTTTTCTTCTATTTTGAGGGTCTTGTGAAGGTATTGCTAGGCACTGCAAGGTCATGGATATCAAGGCCAATTTCTTTCTGGACAGTTGCATTGTAAGGAGTCGTACTCTTCCTTTGGCTCTTCCATTCTATCCGCCCCCTCTTCTGCCCTGAGCCTTGGAGGGTGCCTGTGGCATTTCTTAAACAACACTCACAATCTGAGTGGTGTGGATGTATGTTTGTGTAGATGTGTGTAAGGGAAATTAGATTACAATCTTCTGCAGGTACATTTGTGTTTTTTGTCTTCTCTAGTACATATCCACAATCCCCTACTGCAAATAAGAAAGATTTAAAATCTCTGAAACCCATTTCTTCATTAATCATTCATTGAAAAAAAAAACCTGATATGAAGTCACATGATGCTATTTATAGTCTTTATATGCCAATTAATGTGACTATACAGCCAACATGCATAGAATTATTTAGTCACTTTGATCATGGGTGCTGTCCCAAGTCAGTATAAATATGCAGTTTGGTATATGTACCAGCATATATTCCAAATCCCGGATTTTCTCATTTTCAAAACACTTTCCAGCTGGGCATGGTGGCGTACACCTGTAATCCCAGCACTCGGGAGGCAGAGGTAGGAGGATCGCTGTGAGTTCGAGGCCACCCTGAGAATACACAGTAAATTCCAGGCCAGCCTGAGCTAGAGTGAGACCCTACCTTGGAAAAAAAAAAAAACACAAAAAAAACCACTTTCCACTCAAACGCTTTGAGCATATCATGATATCATATATCTGTAACTAGTTCAATCAACCAGACCCGACCCTATCCTACCCTAGGTGCTCTAAGGCTTCAGACAGCTGAAACCAGCCCCCTTCAAGACTTGGCTTCTTTTTGTTTGTTTGTTTTTTTCTGGTTTTGTCCAGTTAGAGTCTCACTTTAACCCAAGCTGATCTGAAACTAACTCTGTAGTCCCAGACTGGCCTTGAACTCACATCGACTCTCTTTACCTCTGCATTCTGAGTGCTGGGATTAAAGATGTGTGCCACCATGCCCAGCCAAGACTTGACGTGTCAACATCACCTAACCCTAGAAAACAAAATGTTCAACTCCTTGTTCCATAAATACAGTTTCGCTATTAGCTAAGTTATCTTGAGTAACAGCCTAAGCTAATATGCATCTCTGCTCTGCCCTCTGTTTTTTTTTTCTGACAAAATAACCACAGCTGATATAAGAACAAACATGTTCCCCTAATCCTCTGAATTAATTGCTATTAGAACCCTGCTTTATTCTACCCAATATTGTCTACCACTGGATCCTTTATGAACAGTGGCAGGACACGTAGTATATATTTCATGCTTGACATTGACTCAATCAATTAATCAATGAATGAAAGAATACCCATCATCATAAGTGAGTGAAGTAAGACAGTAGCAAATATTTTTTCGTGTTTCTGCTAACTTGTGTCATTAAGGGCTTGGGGAGCTGGGTGCTGTGACAGTTAATGTCAATATAAGTGGGGAAGTAACAAGCTGTTGTGGGGGTGAATGTTAAGTACTAAAAGAGCAACTTGTCAAAGTGTGGGTGCTGTGCTAGTCTCCCTCCTTGGTTTCGGCTCAACTAAACATATGGGAAGTCATTTTCCTCTGAAATTTCTGCCCACTTTCTTAAGTGGCCTATTTCCACAAGTTTCAGAGGCCATGGATTGCATACATAATTTTTAGAAACTTCACTTTCAAGCAGGAAGCCACTGGCTCAGATGTGTTATGCTGAAATCTAGACACTCTCTGTGCTGGTTAATGCTGACAAGACAGTTCATTGGCTAATGAAATTCACAAGATATTAGGGAAACACAGCTAGGGTGGTCTGCAATGGGGTCTCCAGATGCCATAAGGTCCTGTGAGCTCAGACCTAGGACATGATCACATGATGCATTACTGAGAGATGGTGACAAGTAGGAGGCCTCTAGTTAGAGGAGCTGGGCCATTTAGCAGCTATATCTCAGAATAGCCCTTCCTATATTCACTATTCTCTCTCTTCCTCCCATTCTCCATCCATATCTAGCTCTTTCAGATATTCCTAATGTTTTCTAGGCTGTGGAATGACAAGGTTTCGTCCATTCTCACAGGAGATTGTGAAGCTATGAGGACGGAATAATACAGGCAGGGACTTATTTCCTTTACAGTCTATGGCTTTCTAGCCTATGGCAGTCTTACTCACGATGCCACTCCTTCTCAGTTGAATATTACTGCAATTTTCTCTAATAAGTCTGCTCTGTGTACTTATTTTAGTTGCCCCCAAATCCTATTCGACCAGAAGAGCAATTTGAAATTCAGAAGGTGAATAAGGTTAATAAGCAGTGAAGGAAATAGCAAAGATCAGATCTGTCTCTGTCAGCACCATGTCTCATGTCATCTGGTCTCCAATAATGTCTCGAGCTTGTCAGCCAAGTGAGCTTACATACACTGTAGAGTTCAAACACAGTCCCTAGACTCCAGCATCTGGGCATCTCCCTACTCCCCAAAGAAATTCTGCTTCCCATTCCCCAGGATGAATTGCTTTTCTTTTCCTACTCTTAGTTCAAATTAATGTCAGTAGTGATTCTTCAGCAGATGGTGGCTGTGTTTTGTAACTGGTACCGACAGTACATCTGACTTGGTCATTCATTCTGACTAGGTGCAGGCCAAGGAGGTAGCCATCAGCACAAATCTATAACCCAAGGTGCCCTGACCCTTCTGCGGGCACTTGTCACCATCCAATGTCACCGCAAAAGGTAATGCTTGTGTTCACACCTAACCGGGGTGCAGGCCTCTTGTGTATGTACATGTGATAAGTGAAGAGAGTAATACAGCACGAACTGTTAGTTCATATCTGATTGGGGGAGGGGTGTATTTTCTCATAGCTATCTTATGATAGTTAATTTTGAAAACGTTGAGAATTTTAACAAAACAAGTTGTATTCATAACAGATAATGGATTAAATAAAATATGTGTATCTATACTATGAAATACCATTTGACACTATAAAAACATTATATAAGCCATGCTTTAGAAAAATATTTAGTGAATTGGTAAAATGTCTAGGATAGAATATAAACTAAAGAATATGAACATGTATATGAGAAGATAAACTAATGTATATGAATATATACAGGAAACAAGTCATTAAATTATGTATGTACACACACATTACATGACAACACACACAGACACACAACATAAAACTATATATGAAGTCTATAATGTTGCATGTGAAGATCTTAGAAATGGTTGTTTGTGTTGTGTCTTCTGAATAATTTATTTTTAATGTTCATAATTAGTATTTAATATTAATTTTATTTTACAATTTATGTATAGGTCACATTTCATGCTAACTGATTTCAGTACAAAGCCTAGGAAACGCTAACTGGGGGACTTGTAGAGCCATAACAAGGTCTTAAGCTCACAGAAGATTTTATTTGTAGTAATTTCTGCATGACTTTATTATGAATTTTCCAAAACACAGGACAGAGGAAAGCTAAGTTGGCAAGGATATGATGTAAAAACACCTGTCACCTCTACCTCTCTAGAAAACCCAGAGGAAATCAGTTTTCCCACTGTTTTAACAAATCAAAAAATGGCTCTAATTATTGAGACAAAATAGTCAGATGTGAGGTGCCTCTCTTCCTTCTCCTGGGACAGGCAGTGAACTCTGCACCCCAATTTCACTGAGATAGAAAAAGCACATGCTATGTCCTTCCTACCAGAAATTAAAGAACACTATAATATAGCCATTTTATACGTCCTAAGAATAAACAAAGATGAGGCTGATTTAACAGAACTACCATGCCAAGTCACTTGTGTACCAACAGCCTCAGTATAATCAGTCTATTAACAGGACTTGCTTCCTTCCTCACCCACCCACACACACTTCATCCGTCTTCATTAGGATGGTAGTCATAGATCATTGATTTTCATTAATATAGAGTAATTCTCTCTATGTTCAGTTCCTGATTAGGCTCTAAATATCTCCAGTATGACTGTTTTTTCTTTTTTTTCTGCAGAGTCCTCATCTTGAAAATAAGCCATTACACAGAACTTTAGAGGAGATAAAAGCATTTTGCAACTTTCTCATACTGACCAAACAATCAAAAAGCTACAGACTCTGCATTCTTCCACACACTAAGAAAGGAGGCAAGAATGTAAGTTCCCCAAAGGTAAGGGTTTGTATCTGTTTTGTTCACTGACCCATCTGAGGTACCCAGAACTGGGCCTGGGATATACAGTATGTGTCAAATGAACCCTTGTTGAAGGAGGAAAGAGGCTTTGTCTCCATAAACTAATTTGTGTCAGGAAGGAATTGCGACTTTGTTGAGGACATTCTGCTGGCTTAATGCAATGACTGATAGTGAAGTGTAGGGTGGTATCCTCTGTGCAGTTGCCCTTAGCATTGCCCATTTCTTTACGGGCCTATGGCATCTTGGATATACAGCCTTCAGATGTTGCTCAGGTAAGGTGCAGAATCTGTGGTCGTGACCATCGTTCCCAAAGTCTTGGCAAAGCTGCAATGAACTCAAAAATTCCATGCCAGCAATGCCCTTTGGATGTCATAAGAACCACTAACTCAAGTAGTTGAGTTCTGCGATTACATGTCACAATCCTTACAATCATTTCATGTTCCTGTGGACCTGGGCTTTTGGATGCTACTTGCAGCTTATCCAACTAGTGTATGAAGAGGTAACAAGTTCCATCCTGACTCTAAAATGTGAGATCCTGTGTCATGTCCAACAGGCAAAGACCTGCATAAGTCACAGAGATTATTTTTAAAATAAAGTGCAAAGATTAAGTTTTCCCTTAGTTGATTTGTATTATGTTTTCAAATGGCTATTGAGATGGTAAGACATCCTTTCAAGTATTTGGATCTAGCTGTCTATTAAAATTATATGATAACTGTTTATTTTGCCCTAAGGGCATAGAGGAAAACTAGGAGACACCAGACTGCAGCATAATTTCATACACACTAAGGGTTGTGATGTCATCTTTTAAGCAGAATATTCAGATATGCTCCAAAACCCAAGATATCTAAAACTTCAGAGAGTCCTGAATCCTCCTGTATAGACTACGTTTTTCCTATTTCCTTTTTTCCTTTTTTTTTTTTTTGTTTGTTTTTCAAGGTAGGGTCTCACTCTAGCTCAGGCTGACCTGGAATTCACTATGTAGTCTCAGGGTGGCCTCCAACTCATGGTGATCCTCCTACCTCTGCCTCCCAGTGCTGGGATTAAAGGCGTGTGTCACCATGCCCAGCATTTTTTTTTTTTTTTTTAGGGTCTGCCTTTAGCCCAGGCTGACCTGGAATTCACTATGTAGTCTCAGGCTGGCCTCAAACTTTTAGCAATCCTCCTACCTCAGCCTCCCGAGTGCTGGGATTAAAGGTGTGTGCCACCACACCCAGCTTTTTTTCTTTTTTTTGTCCCATTTGTTGTAAATGTTAGCAATTTCAGAATATAATTTTCTTTTAAAATAATTAACTCAGAAATTTTGCCTTTAAAGGATGGACTTTATGGCCACTTTTGACAATCTGCAGCATTACTCTGGCACGTTGGGGCCATTGCTGACTTCAGTAAGGGTTGCTTGAAGTACACCACACAGCACTGAGGTGCTATGGTAGTCTGTCTGATGCCCATGGTGGTTACTAAGCAATGAACAGCATATACAGCATTCAGACACTGCACCCAATGCGGACTGATGTCCTGAGCAGGATACAGTGGATGTGGCAGTTACGTTCTCATTGCTGAGACAAACTCCCGACCAGAGCAGTAAAGTAAAGGAAGTAAAGGGTTTAGCTCAGGCTTAAACTTCCAAGGGGCAGTTTCATCATGGCAGGGAAACCATGGCAGAGCAGGCAACCCTCTCACACCTTCAAACATCTGCAGAAGGGCAGGAGCACCAAGAATCAGCTCCTGGTAATACCCATTAGGGCTGAACTAAGAAAGCTCACCAAACTCCCAAAAGCTCTACCAGCTGGGAATTAAGTGTGAGTCTGTATCACCATCACAATGAGGCTAAGAGGGACACATCACAGTGAAACTACTCCAGTGGACAACAAGAGATTTCACCACCCTACTCAGAATGGCACACAATGTAAAACTGATGGAATTTTTAAAAAAAGATTTTATTTTTATTTATTTATTTATTTATTCATTAGCGAGAGAGAGAAAAAGTGAGAATGGGCACACAAGGGCCTCTAGCCACTGCAAACGGACTCCAGACGCATGCGCCCCCATGTGGATCTGGCTTACGTGGGACCTGGAGAATTGAACCAGAGTCCTTAGCTTTTGCAGGCATGCACCTTAACTGCTAAGCCATCTCTCCAGCCCTGATGAATTTTTTAATTCTGGCATTTTCCATGTAATATTTTTGCATGAGAGTCAACTATAGGTAATGAAGAGACTGTTGTATACACCTTGCTTATTGCTTGGGCAAGAATCAACAACTACGAACTGGATAAGACTAGACCTTCTGATAGTCTCTCCTCCTCACTTTAGATGCCGTGCCTTTATCCCACATCTGTATCTAGCATTCCAGGAGAGTTGCAGGGGCTTCCATGTCACCACTACTCTCAGCATGTGCTCCCTAGAAGTCCCTGGGATACAGATCCAGAGGCATTCCCTGGCCCCCAGGCACTATGGTCAGAGCAGCAGGAGGAATGGTGGGTTGACACTCAGCACTGATACCAGCTAGGTTGTTTTATGCTAATAGCAACCCCACTTACCTAACCCACACTCCACACTCCAGAGCAGGGGATGGGTTATTTAACCAGCAGCATCAGCTATTCAAGTAGAGAGCCAGCTTCCCAGATTATTACTTATAGCTTATGAATATTTATAGAGGACTCAAAGATGAGGAAGAAAAAAAAAAAGAACAGTTCCAGAAGTATAGCAGAGATAAAGTATCACTAAGTTTGGGGAAATAAAGGGGCACCAGGGAAGTTGGAAGCTTGGAAGGCCTGGTGGTAGGGGACTAGCCTTGATTTCCAAGTGGAACTTGCACACCTGCATCTGTGCAGCTTCAGCTACTGGTCATTCTCCACAGAAGGAGATCCTGAATTCTCTTGTCAACCTCAAGTACATGCCCCTAAATTTGTATTAGCCTCAATACCCCATGGCTTAAAGTTAAATAAGCTCCACTTAGTATTTCAAAGTACCAATACTAGTTATGTGGATCCAAGGATAAAACGCTTCCTCTTAACTGCTACTTGAGTAGTAATAATGTTCTTCGTCAGCTCTATGACACCTGAGATATTCTGGAACTTCCTGGATCTCACATTGTTAGGCTGACGGAAAGCTCATATGGCAGGTTCTTCCCAATGCTGGCACCAAGAGCATCTGGAGTACTGACGCTGAAGCGAGAATGTAACAGAAGCCCTAAGAATGTCCCTAGGTCTTATGCCACTGCTTCTCAAATTGAGCAGCAAAGTCCATGAACAGATGACGTTTTGCAAATAAAGAAGTGGGCTTTAGGCTAGACAAATGTGTGTAGATAAACATTGGACGGTCATTGAGTTTAGACCTTGGAGGACCTACCTACACGGGGTGGGTTATTCAGCTCTCTCAGGTATTGACATGAATAGTCTAGGCATATTACTGCTGCCACACAGACATGGCTGAAAGTGAACTCATGAGAATAAGAATGATTTCTTCTGAAGAATATTTATGCCCTAAAGATTAGGCCACTGAAGTCCGGTGAGAGAGTAGCTGCTTGTAACCTCCTCCTGCAGTGTGCATCCAACCTCTCCTAGCAGTTTGCTGATGATATTGATCTCAAGTCCTACCCAACACAACAGCTGAGAACCTGCACATAACAAACGGTGAGTCAAAAGCATAAGTTTGGAACCTAGTGGTTCCTGGTCTTGGCTGGGCATTAGAATCACCTGAGGGAGGCTTCAGTGCTTTTGGGTGAGGGCCTCACACCTTAGACGGACTCAGAATGCCTTAGGTGGGGAAAGGCAATGGTGGGCTTTAGAGCTCTGCAGGTGCTTCTTGTGTGCAGCCAAGACTGGGAACCTGGCGAGACAGCCTCTGGCTGGTGTGTACTCCCTTTCACCTCAGCCTTCCCAACCACTTGTGCTTGTGTGTGTACGTCTAGGTGTACATTCCAGCACTGTGTTCTGCATCCAGGCAACCAGCCTATGGCACCTCACAAGCTTGAAATCTGGAAAAGACATGTTTTTATCTATTTTTCCTGGCACTATTTCATTAATATATATGAATTTTACAAAAGTTTACATGCTTTCTAAAACAATGGCAAGACCAACAGAGAGAAAATAACATGAGTTTGAAATATAATCAAACTAAAAAGAAATCCACATCACTAAGAAAGAAGACTTGACACTGAGAATGTTTCCTAAAATAAAAAGGGCCAGTGGTTCAACAGCTACCCTGGCAATGAGAAGCGTCTGGAGAGAGTGAGTGTACAGTTGTATTGGCTACAGAAAATGTTAACTGGAACCCAAACCTTTTGTCTGCTCCCCCCCGATCTTTCCTTGTCATACACTGGGGTCTAGGCTGAAAGGCAGAGGTAAAGACAGTTAAGGTCAGAGCTGTGGTAAACACGTGACAGAGGAGCATTTGGTTAAGAGTAGAGCAGCTCATCCAAACTCCTGGTGACGGGTCTCAGTGGGTGGTCCAAACTCCGGGAAGGCTGGTAGGACCTAGAGGAAAATGGGTCCAGAGCTGGGTAAGCTTGTAACACAGATTCTGTGAACTTCTAGATGGAACTCATATCCTAGACTAATATGAAACTCAATTTGTGGTCCCCAGCAGGCCTTATTGTGGTAGTCTGAATATATGTCCCCCAATATATTCAGTGGAAGAGTTTGCATCTGCAATCACCTTGCTAGAGGCAATGTCTTAAGGTGTTGGGATTCCATTGTAAAGATATGCAAAAATGGAAGTGTGCTGTGTGACCTTTTGGCAAAGTTTTGCTCTGTGTGCTGTGGTGGCTGGTGGCTTTTCTCTCTGAACCCTGTGATGGAAGGCCGCTTCTTCTGCCATTATGGAACTTCCCTGGATCTGTAGCTTCAATGAAACTCCATTGTGCCTGGTCTGGAAGTTCATCTCAGCGAACCTCAAGCTGTCTGCAACACTTATCATTATTATTTTTACTGAAACTGATGTGTCTTTTGTTTTCTTTTTTAGTTATGTGCATAGTGTGCATACAGCCATGTTGGTACCATTGTTAGCCTCTTCCCTGTCCCCCCCCCGCCCCAACCCCCGAAAGGATTCTTTTCCTTGGGGAATGAGGGTCATGCATTGTAGGGATATCCATCAGTTATGGGAAAGAGGCAATGTCTCTGTCCTAACTTGTGGCTCTAACAATCTTTCCACCCCCTCTTCTGTGAATTTCCCTGAGCCATGTTGGGATCGTTTTAGTCTACTTCAGTGATGAGCCTCTGTATCTCTGCTTTGGTAGGAGTTGAGTGTTCTCTGTATCTATCTCCTTCACCCTTGTGCTGGTACCAGGTTCACCAAGAAAGCAGCACTCTGGCTCATTTCCCCAGTTACTCTATGGTTTCAGCTGGGGCCCTGGTGAGGTATGATGGGCTGATTCTCTCCTCAGGTTCTGCATCCATCTGAAAAAGAGAAGCAGATTCTCCAACAGAGAGTGAAGTCAGCACTGGATAAATGGTGTAACCACTATTATTTTAGAGACAGTTTAATAGGCGTAGGCCCTTTTGTAGCCCAATATTGGTGGGAGCTTGATATTGGAGAGTGGGCCCGTTTTTATGGATATGGTTCTTACTTGGTTCCCAGTTTCAGCTTTAGGTTCCGTTCCACTGAGCGGATCTGTTAGCCAATTCAAGAGCAGTTGGTTACCCACCATGGCTGTGTGCCACTATTGCACTTGGATGAGCATCACATCAGGTTGTTTGTTGCTGAGTAGCTTAGACCATGAGTTGCTTGGACAGATGTTGGTCATTTTCCCCAGTCACTCATGTAGCACCTTCTGGCACTAGACAAGCTGTTTGGGGACTGATCCTCTTCCAAATTCCAGCCAGGTCTCTCCATGTTCTGTATCAACAGGATATGGTATCTTCGGCAGTAGGGTCTTAGCAGGCCTCAGACTTATAGCAATCCTCCTACCTCTACCTCCCCACTACTGGGATTAAAGGTGTGAGTCACCACCCCTAGCAAAACAACCATTTCTTTAAAAAGCAAATTCTTGCATATTAAACATCAGGATTTAAAATGTGTATTATTATTGTTCTATTTATTTTTTATTTATTTATTTGAGAGCAACAGACAGAGAAAGAAGCATATAGATAGAGAGAGAATGGGTGCACCAGAGCCTCCAGCCGCTGCAGACGAACACCAGATGCATGTGCCATGTTGTGCATCTGGTTTACATGGATCCTGGGGAACTGAGCTTCGAACCAGGGTCCTCAGGCTTCACAGGCAAGCGCTTAACCACTAAGCCACGTCTCCAGGCCCATATTGTTCTCTTTGTATTGGAAAAAAAAAACATGATTTTTGGGTTTCCAATGGAAAGATTCAGTCAAATGCTCCTTGACGTGCCAGAATTAGTGCTTGGCCTGCCTCCTCCCCTGCCCACCAGCACTTTTGAATAGATTTACTAACTGGAAGTGAAAAGTCAAGACATTCAGATTTCAGCGACTCCACTGGCTAAAAACCAAAATGAAGATGCTAATGGTTAGCAAGTTCGTGCTCATCATGACACTCACGGGAAGAGTGGATGGACAGCCCTCACCCTGGCCCTTGACACTTAGGTAAGTGATCTCAGCAGGTGGCAATCCAGTGGCAATTATTCCTGCCAATGACTGAAGACTCCCTGCTTCCAAAGCCAGCCCTTACATGCCCGAGTTGAGGCAAGGCCCAGAATTCCCTATCCTGTCTGCCATTACCCATATCCCACTTACCCCACCAACAGGAAGAATTACTGCCTCCATAAGGCTTACTGGTGTCTCTTTAATCTCTCCTTTGTAAATCATGATACACCAAACACTCAGGAAAACCTTAGGTATATTGAGATCTATGTGCTCAATAGACAACTGAAAATCACTTAGCAGAAAATCCTACACCCAACAAATGCGTTCTTTGAAGGCTGTTAGAAGAAAAGAAAAATGAGGTTCCTTCTTCCTGTTTGTCTAAATAAACTTGCTAGATGTCTGTTACAGGGCAATTTACGTATCAGACTAACCTAGTGAGAAATGACTTGCGTCATAAAAATGAAGTGTGCTTTTCCATTGAATTCCAAAATGATAGCTAAATTTGAAGACCTGGTGCCCTCCATCCCTAGAACATGGGAAACAAATACTCTTCTGCTGGGTTATCTGAGAGTAAGGGTTCTGAATGTCAAAGATGGGTATGTCTGACGTCAGGAGCAGAATTGGGGACTAAGGAAAAGGTAGCACTGTAAGTATGAATGTTCACATGGGAGGCTGGAGATCAGGGTGTCCACAGTACCTGGACCTCAGCAGAAATGCCATAGTGAGAGCTTGGTCTCCCCCTGTATAGCTTGGCATGGAAGGGCCAACATCTTTGAGTGGGAGTCTATGACCTGCAATGGACCCTAACAGCCTACAAGGGAAGATAGGGAAGACAGTGAGACCTACTTCTAAGGAAGCCTTGTGGCTGCTGGGCAGCTTGTAAAGCTCAAATACAACATTCTGGCAGCTGGTGATGTGATCGCCAAGTAGCTGGAGCCCAGAGACACAGTCTTCCTTGAGGAAACCCACAGGCCCCTAGAACCTGACCTGCCCCTAAAGAAGGGAAAAGAACCCTAATGATGACAGGGCTGGGCACAGATCTAAGTTTGTTTTTAAATATAAATAAATCTGTATTTCTTGAATTCAAGTGCCAAATATAGCCTATTGGATCTGATTATGAAACTAAACAGTGTGAAGTAATAAAGAGCTTTCAGGCCATTTTCTTAAAACCTGTAGATATTTCAAAGGCTAAGACTATAGTTTGGGACATTTACCACTAATTATTTCAAGTGTCATGCTTTTGTATGAGTGCCTTCTCACTTCCCGAGATTAGTCAGTTTCAGGGTTCTTAGTTTTACCAAATGACTTAAGAATTGCTGCCAGAAAACCTTCCACGTGGAGTGTCTTTGAAAGAGTAATACATTCTGCGTATGCATCCCAAGACCTGGGCATGTCTCCTGTTGACAATTTGAGAGTAAGTACAGGAAATTGATTATTTATTTTTCTGTCTTCCTCTGTAGAAGTGTGGTTAAAGAACTCATTCTGGAATGAAAGCATATAGCCACATCATCAAAGCTGCTGAAATCACCCACAGTCTACCATCTCTCCTTAATAACCCAAGAGAGAAAAGCGAGTTTGTGGCATTGATAAGCTTTATCATTCAAGGCATTGGCTGTGGTATTAAAATCCTCAGTTTTAGCCAATCACTGATTCCATTGCACTAGCTCTTAAGTATAATATAGGGGGACGTAATCATGATCAAATCATGTTTCCAAGCCCCTTATGGCCTGCTGGATTAAAGTCATAGGCAAAAGAATTCAGTCCTCATTGCTCACAGGGTGAATTCACAGAAACCCTCATATCTGCCAGGGACCAGGGACTGATGGGGTCTGGTCTTCTCACCACCCAAACCCAGTTACCAAAGAGTGGGCCAGGCACTGATGGTCACGATTCCTCCTATTTGAAGGACACCACAGAGAGATTGTTGCCAGGGAAGAGAAGTGTCTTTGTCATCAGCCCCCTGCATCCTCCCTCTGCACATCAACCCCACAAAGGGAAAATGAGGTGCTCTGCAGTTCTACAAATCTATTTCTTCTATTTATAAGCACAGAACAAAGATAGCAGAACGAACACATTGATCGAGAGATGATGTCTCAGAATGTGTAAGCTGTTCTCATTTAAAAGAAAATGCATTGCTATTAAGATGTGCCTGCTTGACAGACTATTGTTTGTGTCTATTCAAACAAGCACCTAGACAGATTATGCCAAGCAAACCAAATTAACCTGATCCATAAGACAGAACCACTATGGTACATCAAACCTTACATGCAAATATGAGGTGCTGATGAAACCTAGAGTACATACATTATTCAACATTTGAATTTATGTAACTTCCAAACAGACCCAAATACCCTGATCTTTATTCATTCCACAGAGAACACACATAAGCAGCCCTGTGTCTGGCATGGAAATTGATGGAAAAGTTCTGAAGCCCTGGCTCTCTCCTTTTCAATAAAGAATAAAGAAAAAGATATCCAACCCAATTTTAAAAGGGAAATATTCAGCAAACACATTTATACACACTAGCAGAGTGGCTGACATTACAACATATCTGTCCCCACTCCCAAAGTGTTCACTGCCCCTACAAATGAGAAATGTTCAGACGTAAAAGATTATATAAATACCTGCTTTTGCTGCTGTGTTAGAACAAATCATCATGGTAAGAGGCCTAGAAGTTGAGCTGCTATTCTCAGGAAGTGAGCAGAGCTCAGCAGACCACTTCATGTGGGATCACTCATCAATGAGACAAGAGGGAAGGTCTGGAATCTGCAATTGCGGGTCTTGCTTTGGGCTTTCGGTTATATATCTCACTGCACCATCAGGAAAGGTATTCACCTGCAGGGTCTGTGTCTCCTCACCGGTACAATGGATGTAATAATATTTTATACATTACTATGCTTTCTGCATCATAAAATCCAAACAAAGTGAAACGATGAGTATGATGTTTCCGATATAATTAGCAGCTTTGGTTGCCGATTTTATTACTAACCTAGACCTAGCTTACTCAGCTCTATATAGCTTTACCACATTCGGCTATAAAGAAAAAATTCAATCATGAAATTTGCAGGAAAATGGATAGATCTGGAAGGTTGTATTAAGTAAGGTAACTCAAACTTGGAAAGACAAGGTCTGCATGTTTTCTCTCATATGTGGATCCCAGCATGTCACGCACTTCAGTATGTAAATGAATGGGGCTAAACATGGATAAAGCCTAAGAATCTAGAAAGGAGAGCAAGAGCAGGTAAAACGCGATGGTGAGGAAAGGGAGGGGGCCGAAGAATGCATGGGACAGAAGCAGCAAGGAGATGAAGAAGGGGAGGATGCAAGGAGGGCAGAGAAGTGGGGAAGTAAGGGCAGGGAAAAATTAAAACAAATTTTGTTTGATACTGCCATGATATCAAATACTCTGTATGCCACTTTAATAATGAAAAATAAATAAATAAATCAAAATACCAAGTTTCTATTTCATGGTGCAGTGATATGAAGACTTTTTGAAACCTAATTTTGCGAGGTGTTATGAATATAGAATACATTTTTGCTCTTTATACATAGTCAATTCTCAGTATGCATGATAGATAGATTTTACAGAGCTGTCAGGCATACTAAATTAACAGGTACTGAACCACTGTTATTAAAGGAATCACAAACCTGGGTCCCTATGAACTTCTGATCACAACATTTTAATCCATGGAGCTGTCCATAGCCACGGTTCATGTGAGTGTTTGAACACGTGGTTGGTTGGCCCCTTTACACGGAGCTCAGAGGAGGAGATCTTTGACTATGGCTCCATAACCTGAAACAGTACATGGATTTTTCTCCACAAGAAAATCTCTTAAACCTTCTAGCCTTAAGAACACTAGACAGCACTACAGCACAACTCTAATGACTGTTATAAATGGCACAGTCACCAGCAAAACCCACAAACAATGCAGAAGTATTGGCTCTGAGTAGATTGTTAACAGGGACACTGTTGACAGGATAAGAGCTGAAACTCAAAGGCAATGTCTCCTCGTTTAACCTCAGCTGGGACTGCGCACAGCTCAGGGATGGCAGATCTCTCCAAACTCTGGGCATGTGTGGGAATGTCCACAAAGTTCCACAAGGGCTGCTTCTAAAGCTGAGGATACATGTTAGTGCATTACACATAACAAGGATTGACATGGGTGAGTCTTGGTCCTTACGTGTGTTTCTATGCAGCATTACACTCATCCCACACTTTGTTGTGGTCCAGGAAATAAATTAAGCTTTTTTAGTACCTTCAGTATTATTGTACCTACTCTATAATATATTTGAGGGCTAAGGACTGAAAAATTGAGTGCTGAAGCATGAAAACAACTTGTAAAAGGTCACACAAGTACAATCAGAATTTAAAATTGGCGGCTGGAAGGCGGGAGAGATGGCTTAGCAGTTAAGACATTTGCCTGCAAAGCCTAAGGACCCAGGTTCGATTCTACAGGTCCCACGTAAGCCAGATGCACATGGTGGCACATGCATCTGGAGTTGGTCTGCAGTGGCTAGAGGCCCTGGTGCTCCCATTCTCCACTCTCTCTCTCTTTCTCTCTCTCTCTCTCCCTCTCTCTCTCTAATAAATAAACAAAAAAAAATCTGGCTGGATGGCTTAGCAGTTAAGTCATTTGCCGGCAAAGCCAAAGGATCCCAGTTCGATTCTCCAGGACCCACGTAAGCCAGATGCACAAGGAGGTGCAATGCATCTGGAGTTCGTTTGCAGTGGCTGGAGGCCCTGGTGTGCCCATTCTCCCCCCCACCCCTTTTTCACTCTCAAATAAATAAAATATAAAAAATAAAAATAATAAAATCTTTTAAAAATTGGCAGCTGGAGAGATGGCTCAGCAGTTAAGGTGCTTGCCTGCAAAACCTAAAAACCTAGTTCAGTTCCCCCAGTATCTCATGTAAAGCCAGATGCACAAGTGGCACATGCATCTGGAGTTCGTTTGCAGTAGCTAGAGGCCCTGGCATGCCCATTATCTCTATATGTAACTCTGTTTGCAAATAAATAAATAAAATTTTTAAAATAAATAAATAAAATTGGGTCTGATTTGTATTCTATTTTAGTATGCAGTTCATCTATTTACTAGGAGAGATCTGTAAAATTAAGCAAGTAGACAGGCATGTCACTTTGTGCCAAATTGGAATAAAAATCCTGTCTTTGGCCATCATATTGAACTAAAGTTTAAATATTCAAGGTTTTCCATTTAAAACTAGACTTTTAATTAACTATCATTATTCTAACATTTGCTTCCAAATTTTACTCCTCCTACTTTATTTGATGTGCCCAGAACTGCAGTGAGAGGAGAAGATAACACCGTGGGCTCCGTAGAGCACATTTTAACACTGCTCCCATGCATTTTCTAGCATTGTTAAGGCAGGCCTATCACTATACCAACTTCAAACTTGGAAGGGTCAAAATGAAAGAAAGGTTATTGCTAACTTTAATGCCATCATTTGTCAAAATAATGATGTCTGGGAATTATATAAAAGATTGGTCTCGATATCCACTTTTGCTCTGAGTGATAGATATATTCATAATGGTACAATGGGAACATTAAGGGACAATGTCCCAACCAGGACAGAATAGGCTGTTCTGTAATAACAACATTCTACTCCAAAGTATCCCCGCAGTAAAGGCTCATTTCTCGTTCGTGCAAAGTCTCCTGGCCTCTTCTATCTTGTAGCCTGGTCTTAGAGTAATACATATGACACCCACTCACAATCAACTGAATGTCTGCAGTAGGAAGTAAATGGGTTTCAGATAAGTAGTGTCTGTCTCAAACAAATGAATCACCTAATTAATCCTAGGTGTTACACGCGGCCATTCGTATTATGTTCACATGATATTATATGTTCCCATGAATGAATGGTAGAGCACGAAGAATACTCATAAAGATATATTTTCTGTGCTTCCGATTTCCTCTCATTTGTGTTCTCTTCAAAAACTGTTTTTAAAGAGAACAGATAAATGGTATTTTCTACAAGATTTTGACCAGGAACTCAGTTTTGTTCTTATTTCAATGACCTTGTTTATATGGGTTAATTAAGGAGGAATCATTAGCCACAAAACAGTAGATCTGTGATGTTTGTCACTTGACAAGTTAAATGAAGTTGGTGTGTTTCAAATCCATGTCTTTCCATGATCTAAGATTGTGAATTTCTCAGAATTGAGTTTGCAGATGTTGAGTCAAGATAAGGCCCCACTGAGTTAGTATGGCCTTAAATCTAGTGACTAACATCATGGTAAGAGGACATCTTGAGAAAAAGGTCATATACAAGGAAAACAGAGAGGAGAGTGACACAAGTCGATGTCAAGAAGTGCCCGGAGCCACCAGAAGGCAGAGTGAGGGGGAGTCTCCCATAGTCTTATAAGAGGCAGCCTGTCCCTTCATTTAAGACCTTCAGCCTCAAAACTGTGCAAAAATCAACTTACATGGTTTTTCAATTATTGTTAATTCTTAGCATATAAATAATTGGGTTTCATTATGGAATTTTCAAGCATTTTTTTCTTTGTCACTCTACCCCCTTCCCTTTGCTTCTTATGCCCTCCCCCACCAACTTCTCCTTTCCACTTTCATGTTACACATTTCCATTTGTCCTTCCCATCACCTCTTGTTCCCCCTTCACAGTCACCTGTACTGGGTCTCACACCCCTTTATTTACATTCATACAAACATTAAACGTTGTGAGAAGTTCTTTCTTAAATGCCTTTCACATATTTGATGAGGCTTATTTATAGGTACTTTTTTGGAGAGCTATTGTGAGTAGGGCATTTTTTCCTAATTTCTTTTTTTTTTTTTCTAATTTCTTTCTTAGCAAGTTTACTGTTGTAATATATGAATGCTACTGATTTTGGGGTTGCTTTTGTAGCCTGAAACTTTTCTGAAAGACTTTATTAAATCCAAGAGATTTCTAATGGTCTTTAGGGTCACTTAAATATAGAATCATGTCATCACAAATAGGAATGGTTTCATTTTTTTCATTTCTAATTTTCAAGCCTTTTATGTCCTTCTCTCATCTTGTGGTTCTAGAGAAGACTTTAGGAACTACACCGAAAAAGAATGAAGACAGTGGGCACCCTTATCTTGTTCCGTATTTCAGAGGAAATGCTTTTAGTTTTTCTCCATTCAGAATAACGTTGGCTATATGTGATAGGTAGTCTTTATTATTTTGAGGTATCTTCCATCTATTCCTAATTTCTTCAAGACATTCATTATGCAGGCATATTGATTTTGGCAAATGCCTTCTTTGCATCTATAGTGATGATATGCATTCTTAAATTTATTTATATGGTGAATTATAGTTATTTATTTGGATAGGTTAAACCAACCTTGTATCCATGGTATGAAGCCCACTTGATCGTAATGTATAATCTTCTTAATGTATTCTTGAATTCTGTCCACAAGTGTTTTGTCAACAACTTCTGCATCTGTGTTTATCAAGAAAATTGGTCTATAGCTCTCTTTTTTTCATATATTTATCTGCTTGTGGCATCAGGGTAATACTGGCTTCATAGAATTAGTTTGGTAATGTTACCCCCTTTATATTTAGAGGGACTCTTTAATAAGTGTTGGTATTACATCCTCCATGAAAGTTTAATAGAATTTGGCAGCATGTCTATCTGGTCCTGGGCTATGCATTTTTAGAGTTTTAACTACTGCTTCAATCTCATTGCTTATTATGGGTCCATTCAAATTATTTGCATCTTCTGGATTTACCTTTGGTAGGTCAGATGCTTTAAGAAAATTATTCATTCTATATAGGTTTTCAAACTTTTTAGAATATAATCTTTCATAGTATCCCCTAATGAGCATCTGGATTTTATTGTGGTCTTTTGTAATAATTCCCTTTTCATCTCCAATTTTATCTGGGTCTTCTTCCTCTTTTTGTTAGTTTGGCTAGGGGGTTGTCAGTCTTGTTAACTTTTTCAAAGAAGCAATTCTTTGGTGGGTTGATTTTGTCTATTGTTTATTAGTCTCTATTTCATTAATTTTTTTCTTTTTTATATAATTTAGTTTTTGTATTGACAACTTCTATACTTACAGACAATAAACCACAATATTTCCTTCCCCTCCCCCATTCCCCTTCAGAACTCCACTCTCCATCATATCCCCTCCCTCTCTCCATTAGTCTCTCTTTTAATTTGATGTCATCATCTTTTTCTCCTATTCTTCACATCTACTGGGGCTGGGATTGGAGATTTGTTGTTTTTCTAGCACCTTAAATTACAATATAAGATTATGTATTTGACATCTCTCTGATTTTTGTAATCTGAGAACTTATAGCTATAAATATTCCTCTCAGGACTGCCTTGAGTATATCTCAGAATAACAAGTAGGTTGTATTATCATTTTCTAGAAAATTTTTAATTTCTTCCCTGATTTTTTTTCAATGACTGTTTATTCAATAGCATACTGTTAAGTCTCCCAGTATTTGTGTAGTTGCCGAGGGTTTTCTTGCCTTTGATTGCTAGTTTTTTCTCACTATGATCTGACAGGACACAAGGAATTATCTCAGTTTGTTTGCATTTGTTAAGGTTTCCTTCATGGCCTATGATGGGTCAATGTTGGAGAAGCTTCTGTGTGCCACTGAGAAGAATGTGTATTCCTTATCTCTTGGCTGGAATATTCTGTAGATATCTGTTAAATCCATCTGGTCTATGATATAATTAAACCCTGCAGTATCTTTGCTGATGTTCAGCTTGGAGGATCTGTCTAAATACATGAGTGGAGTATAAGTCTCCTCCTACTACTGTGTCTGGATCTAGGTGATCTTTTATACCTTTTAATATTTGCTTTAGAAGTGAATTACCCTCATATTTGGTACATAAGTATTAACAATTGTTATATCTTCTTCGTGAAGTGTTCCCTTTATTAATATGTACTGTCCCTTGTTTTCTAATTTGGTGAAATTTGGTTTGAAGTCTACTTTGTCAGATATACAAATAACCATGAATGCTTGGTTTGCTGCCATTTACTTGTTATATTGCTTTCCGTCCTTCAGTACTCAGTTTGTGAAGGTCTTTGCTAAATATGCATTTTTTTTTTTTTGAGAGAGAGAGAGAGAGATAATGGGTGCACCAGCAGCATCTCAGCCACTGTGAACAAATTCCAGACATTGGCGCCCTCTTGTGGGCGAGTGTGGCATTGCACCCTTGCATCACTCTGCATCTGGCTAAATGTGGGACCTGGAGAATCGAAAGGGCATTCTTAGGCTTCACAGGTGGGCACCTTAACCACTAAGCCATCTCTCCAGCCCTAAATCTGCATCTTTTTAATGTTAAGTTGAAGACTTTACATTTAAAGTGACCATTAGGTGCCTCATTAGTGCAGTAGGTAATGCATCAGTCTCATAAAGTTGCTATTGAGATGGTTTTTCCTATGGTTTTATTGGGTGAAGTTCTGGATGGATTGCATAGTTGATATTTCTTTTTCACCTCCTCTGTTAGCTTTGGAAGTGTGATAGGTATTAAACATGATGGATTTATTTCAAAGTCTGCCTGTTTTTTTTTTTTTTTTTTTTTTTTTTTCTGTTGCTATGTTCCTTTCTTGGTGGACATTTCTACACTTGTTCATGTAAATGATATTGGTTTTCTTCTTTTCCATATAGTATACCTTTAAGCATTTTCTGCTCGTTTGGCTGTCACAAATTGCCTTAATTTGTGTTGGTCTTGTAATTGTCTTATTTCTCCAACAATTTTAAGAGATAATTTTGCCGTATATAATAGAACTCTTGGATGGAAGCTGTTTACTTTCAGGGCCCCAAATATATCATTCCATGCTTTTTCTGGGCTTTCTGTTTGCTGAGAAAAGATCTTAAATTACAGTGATGTTCTTGTCTTTAAGTTGGTTGGCATTTTTCTCTCACAGCTTTTAGTACTGTTTCTCCCCCCTTTGGATGTTTTCATCATGACTATGATGTGTCATGGAGCAGTTCTCTGGTCCTATGTGTTGCATGTTCCAAATACCTCCAGTGTTTGCTTATCAACATGTCTTTCTAGGTTTGACAAGTTTTCTGCTATAATGTCTTTAAATAAACTTGTAATTCCTTTGCATGCCATCTCAGCTCCTTCTTCTACCCCATGATTTCTGAAGTTTGGTCTCTTAAATGTATCCCAGACTTCTTGGAAATATTATTTATACACTTGGTTTTTCCTTCTATATGTGTCTGTATCTATAAGTGTCTGTCTCAATTTTCTCTTCTAGCTCTGAAATTCAGTCTTCTGTATGGTCTCGCCTATCAATAATGCTCTCTGTTTTTATTTTTATTTGATTGAATGCTTCTTTCATTTCTACAATTCCTGTTGGGTCTTTTTGAAGGTTTTGTGATTTCCCTGCTGAAGTTATCCTCCAAGTTTTGAATTTTCTCCTCCAAATTGCTTGCCGTTTTGTTCACTATGGAGACTGCCATGTTAAGATTTTCAATGGATTTCCTTAGCTCATTCTTCTGCTTGTTTGAGCCTTCTACATGATCTTTGATCCTTTGTAGAAGTAAGATCTTGAAATCTTTCTCTGACATTTCACCTGTCTCAGGGGTTACGGGTTCAGCTATGGGGGAGTTGGGAGGCTGGACATGGGTGGTTGAGGTGTGTTGATCCCTCATGTTGTGTTTCTTGGTTGTGTTTTTCACATCTGATCCAGATTCAACCTCCCACTTTTCAGAGATAGTCGGTGGTTTGTTTTGTCTTCGGTGGGATCTCCTATAGCACTATGCTCCTTACAGCTATTAGACTACATCATAGCAGTGTACACCTCTTATTCATGAGCCAATCTGGTTCTGCCCAGCCATAACACACGTTTGTGTTACACATGTGACCCGGACCCTCAGGAGAACTGACTAGTAGAGAACTGATGTCTCACTGGCTGTAGTTCTCTGTTGTCAGCCAGATATGCAGGCCTGGTGGAGGGAGCCCATCCTCTGCTGGTGGCATTTGCTGGTCCCTGTGCTGGCCACGGGCTTCCACTTACCTTGAATGGATTGGCTGGAGATGCCCCATGTGGGCCAACACTGATGCTGGAGCCTGGCCTCTCTACATGGTTTTAAGCATCTAGTTTATCAGTTCATTTGTACTTAATTGAGGAATCCATGTGGCAGGTCTAGAGCACCAGTATATGTGGGATTTCAGATTCACAGAAACAATTAAAAACTAGAATTATAGAACTGTTAAGATTTGGTCAAATTTTGTTATGAGCTCATTTTTTTTAGTCATAATAAGTGTCTGAATTTTAGACTTAGTAGATACATTTGTTATCACTGAAGTCTTATAGCCTCTCTGGTAACTTGCTGGTTCCTAACCAGGGGAAGGTACAACAGTCACCCTCATTCTCTGTTCTGTGTATTTATGGCAGGATTTATCTTTGCAGCCCAGCTTGGCCTTAAACTCCTCTTACCTTGTCCTCCCAGGTGCTAGGTGTGTACCTCCACGTCTTGTTTTCCCATTCTTGCCTGTTTCGTCATCAGAGTACACCTCTAACTCGTTTCTTATCAGTCATACTCTGCTCACGAACCACCACCCCTGGTACTTGTACAGCCCCTCAGTGGTTTATTACTCAGCACAGTAGGATCATATCAGTGTATCTTTGTATGATATTGTGGCATAATGAGGCAGAGACAGGCATCAAGATTAGCACATGAAAGAAACCAATGACAGTGAAAGAGACTGCTCCTCACAAAGACTGACATGTAATGGAGTATGTACAGAAATAAATGCATACTGCGCGGATGACCCCAAAGCTGGAGCTATTGGAATACAAAAGCCCTGGTCCTCCATTCAACATCTGTCATGGAGCCCCTACCCTTTTCTTCTCTCAGGCTCCCTTCCTGGCTCTCTGTGCTCACTGTCTCTATTTCTACTAAGTAGGGTACCAAGTCCAATTCCTTGCTCTGGAAACACAAGCACACAGAAATCCCAGCAGGTGCCTCGTGGACCCCAATCTACATCAATAACAATGTAAGAATGTTTGGCTTGTGAAACTTCTACTTGAATTGATGATTTCAGTTTCATAAAAAAATTACTTAAATGAGGGCTGGAGAGATTCCTTAGTGGTTAAGGCACCTGCCTGCGAAGGCTAAGAATGCTTGTTCAAATCTCCAGGCCCCATATTTTAGCCAGACGCAAAAGTGACCCAAGCACACAATGTTGCACATGCGCACATGGGGGTGCACATGTCTGGAGTTTGTTCACAGTGCTGGAAAAAGCCCTGGTGTGCCCCTTCTCTCTCTGTCTCTTCCTCCCTCTCTCTCCTCTCTCTCTCTCTCTCTCTCTCTCTCGCTGTCTCTCTCAAAAAAATTTAAAAATTACTTAAATGAATTTTGACTTGGTATTGGACAAAACTTCCAATAATTGCTGAATTGTTTCTAAACATACATCTACCATTTTGAGCTATGTATTTAGGTGAAATGGTGTTCTCAGTACTGATGATTATGAAATTGAAATATAGATCAACTTTGGAAACCATTGAAGCTGTTCTCCATCCTTCACTGTCAAATATTCAGCCAAGATTTAATTCTTTATGTAAAATTAAAACAATCACAGCCATCTCATTAGTATGTAAATTTTCTTTCATCTTTAATGTATGGTAATATTACATGTATGCCAAATAATTGTTTAAAATAAAATTTATTATGATTTATTGGTAAACGTTGGCTTTATATACCTATTTTATGTACTCAGATACCAAGGATACTTAAATGTTCCTCAGGCAAAAAGGAGTCCAGAATGGAAATGCTTTAAGAAACCCTGTTATAGAGTATGCATGGCAGGCAGTAGGCCAATTGTAGTCTTCAGTACATAGCTTGCAAACTCTTGATCAATGGTTCTCAACCACAGACAATTTTACCTTCAAAGAAATACTTGGCAATGTCTAGAGATTGGTCACAGTGAGTATGGCATTAGTGGCATCTAATGGGCAAAGGCCAGGAATACCTCTCAATAGCCCACAGTGCACAGGACAGTCTCCCTTCCTCCCCAGTGAAGAAGCATAAACACTGCTAAGGTTTGCATCCCTCACCTAGATACAGGATTCTACATAAAGGGAGAACCTATCCCTACAAATCTCCACAGGAAACATATTTGTCCCAGCCTTATTTAACTCACAACTTTCATAAGCTCCTATCAAAATCTCCAACTGTGTTTCCTGTCACATGTGTGGATCTTCTTGGCATGGCATTTATGTAGCATGGTGCCTAAGTAACCTCTTATTAAATAAGGAGCCTTAGAGGTACAAAAGGTAACTTAATCATCTTGACATGCTGTGGTGGTTGGATTCAGGTGTCCCCCATAAACTTAGGTGTTCTGAATGCTAGGTTCCCAGCTGATGAAAATTTGGGAATTAACACCTCCTGGAGGCAGTGTATTTTGGGAGGAGGGCTTATGGGTATTAAAGCCAGTGTCCCCTGGCCAGCATCTGGCACACTCTCCTGTTGCTCTTGTCCATGTGATGTTTTCCAGGAGGTGATGTCCACCCTCTACTCATTCCATTTTTTACAGAAATGCTACTTGTATCCTTTGCAGAAGCCCTTTCTGTCCTGCCATTTTTTAGGGTGGTCAGTTGTCAGCTTTAGGCTCAGACTCACCATGGTATGTGCCTCTGGCCTGAAACCTTGGTGGGCCTGGAGCTGCTGGAAGCTCTTCTTGGAAAGGGGTTTCATTCAGAGCTTCCTGCAGCCACTCTTAGCAGCATAAATTGTGAGGTTAACAGCAACTATTGAGATCAGCGTCAGAAGCTGCTCAACAGTTCACAAGGCTGGGGAAACAAACCCAGTAAGAGCTGTGACAGAATCTACCCTGTCATGCTCCCACAACAAACTCAATAAGGCCCTTTGACACCTGGCTCAACTCATCTCCCCAGAGTGCAGACTTTCTCTCACTCTAGCCCTATACGGTTCCCATCTAGCAGCTCATCCTTACCCCTGATCAGCAGCCCTGATCTCCTGTGGCTTCTCTTTCCATGACATCTATCAGCTGGTGCTCACACCCTGAGTTCTAGACCAGGCCAACACCTGCAGTGACTTCCTCCTGGGAACAGTCCAAGCTCCCACCTCAGCTGAGCCACCCTTTATTTCTGTCTTCCTCCCATTCCTATAAGCCCATCACTCACTTCCTGCTCTGCTCAGCCACACAACATTAATGCTTACAAAATGTATCCTGTGTGTGTGTGTGTGTGCGCGTGCGCGCACGTGCGCACGCAGATATAATACCCATGGTCTCTCACATGCTAGATAAGCACTCTATCTTGGAGCTGCAGCTCCATTTCCTATATGGTTATTTTAATTCATCATCTTCCCAAGGTTTGTGTGACTCAGAACACTGGCCCTCACTTTTACACTTGTATTTGTCATGAAGTAAGGAATAAACACCGGATTCTATTTTTCTGCCATTCTTGGTCATGAAGAAGAATATGGCAATGATGTTGGCATCCTGGAACAGAGCAGAATACCAAGTAGCTATAACATTTTGGATCATTTGTGAGGAGAGACGACAAATCCATGGGTAAAGTAAACCATCCCAGTGGATTAGCCATGGGTAACAATCAACAAATGGTTTAAGTGCAAAATTGTATCTCACAGAGCAAAGTTCATCACAGTGAGTGAAAATGGCTACATTTCCTGAATAGGCAGAGCCTTCATTTATGGAGCTCTGACAATGTAGCAGAAACCACATGCAGTAGTTTGATATGATCATTCGGTCATATAGACATCATGTCAACTGTTTGATACACTTATTATACAGATTGGGGGAAAAGGGTACAGGAAGCAAAGTCCCCAACCAGTAAAGACTATTAGCTATGTCTGACTCGAAGCTCACAGTATACTCACTGAGGATTTTGGGAGCCATGAAGGGACATGAGAGGCTAGTGGAGATTTGCACAGGGGTTTTGGAGGATGGGAGGAACTTAGATCAACAACAGGAAGAGGAAAGAACATCTTACATGTCCAACAGCTATGGGAAGATCACATGGGGAGAGGTGGGGTTGGGAGCTGTCCAAAGCCTTTCAAAATGCATGCTGAGAAACAGAAAGGGCAGGAGATGCTGAGAAGGTACTCAGAAAGTTCCTGTGGCCATGGAGACTAGCATGTGTTTGAGGGCAAGAAACAGTTTGCAGAGGCTTTAGAAGGGAGAGTGATCAGCTGTGTGTTAGGAATAAGACCCTAGAACAAAAACACTTCCAGCCTCTCCAGTGGTCCCTGACCGCAGTCACGGCAGTGGCATTTGTGCATCTGTGTGTCCACGAGGTAAAATGTACACAAGGATGACTCCCTTTAGCCAACTATTTAGGCCAGGTTTCATTTTTTCCATTGCTTCTGTAACAAATGATCACAAATTTAGGGACTTAAGTAACACAAATTTGCATTTGGGCCATGCTGGAGGTTAGCTGTATGGCAGTTTCAGTGCCAGCCTGCATCACATCACAGATAAAATCCCAGAAAGCTTGGTTTCCTGAGATACAACATAGCTGACTCATGTTCTAGACATGGTAGCAGATGAGCAACTGCAAGCACATGAGCAAGAAACCAGGGATAGACAGAATGAAAGAGAGGAAGAGCAACCTGTGCTAAGGAGAGGCACTGAGATAAAATGCCATTTTAGAACTGGAGCTTTATTTAGTCAAGCATCATGCCATAGGCTGCATGCTGGAGGTCCTGAAATCAAAGCTTCTGTTCCCACAAGGAGGGTTAGTATGCCATGAAGAAACACAAGGGTGTCCTGAAGCCAGAGCTTCAGTTAGGAGAACAAAGAGAAGTGTTCCTTTTTATGAGTTTTTGGGGGGGGAGGGGCATGTCTGAACACAGGATATGTGACGCAAATGATTGAGGCAAAACAGGTAAGAGTGGAAGATAGCGAAGATCTTCCTTCCTTCAAGATCTTTGAGGGGTTGCTCTGCTCTGATGCTCTGCCCCTGCTCCTAAGAGCAGGACACAAGTGAAGAAAATAAAATAGTGCAATTCAAGGTTGCCCTGACTTCAGCAGGATGCACTGGGTTTGCCCACTTTGCTTTGAGCCTGTGTACTCTAACCATCACAGTGTGAATCTTGTCAGCTCTCTGGAGGTGGAGTGGTGGCCTGATTTATGAGGGCACAGCTCCTGCTCAGCCAGGGGAAATCAGCCAAGCTTTTCCCTCATATGAACCAGCATCACAACAAAACAACAGATAAGAAGACTGAAGGTGAAAAGGATAATGGACTGACCAAAGTATATACATATATATAAAATAAAGGTAGCACTGAGCCAAGTGGCACCTGGCTGAACATTGCAAGGAGGTAAGAACTTTAAATTCACCTAGGTTAAGCAGTAACTGCTATAGAGCCCAGCCCACTGACTGTAAAACTGAGCCAGTTAGCCCCTGTGTCAAGATCCCCCACAGCATGCATCTCTGATGACCAAAAAACTCTTGTCTTCAGCTCCTATCTAATGCTCGAATTTTCTACCTACTCACTAGTTATATCTGTGGTAGCCAGGCACACATACATATGTGCACGATTTCATGCAGACTCACCAACACACTCTCTGTGACTGTCACTCTTTCCTATGACAGCTTTAGGGTGACTTGCCCAGAAGTGATACATTTCACACAGTAAATAGCCTCTGCTTCCTCTGCTAGCCCTCTAATGACAGGACTTTTGTGGTTTTTCATTTGCTATACTTTGGATCGTAAATTTCTCCAGATGCTCAAGCCCACGGCACCAAGAGGAAATGGTGGGACTCTTAAGAGGTGGGTCCTAGTGAGAAGTCTTCAGGTGATCGGGTGTGTGCCTGTGAGGGACACAGTGGTATTCCAGCTTCTTTCTTTTCTACAACATGAGAGGAGCAGTTTCCCTCCTCCTTAATACACTCCTACCATCATGGACTGCCTCCCTTCTAGAGGCCTGAAACCAATGTCACTTTCCAGTTGCAGATTGGAATCTCCAAACCTATGCGCCCCCCCAAAAAAAAATTAAATCAAAATTTAAAAACATTTTTTTTTTCTTCTTTCCAAGTTACCTGTAATGGGCATTTGTAGAGATTCTGAGACACAAGGAGATCCAGAACTGCATTGGGTCCCAGGGCTCTGCCTAGCCCTTCAGAACCTCTATTCCATATGTGCTCATTTAGAGAAAGCAACTCAAACTGCATCAGGTCATGCAGGGTACTGGGCTGATGCCTGATCTGAGTGTTGCTGGAGGTGGAAGAAGCCAGTGACTCATGGGTCTTGATTGCTCACCCTCATCAGACGAAGTAGCTCAGAAAAGCAATGAGCTGCCCTTCAATTATTCCTACCCAGAAATCACCAGTCTGAGGGCCTATTCTTCATAAAGGGCCCCATCAGCAGTGTACCCAGGCAGGGGAACTGCTTTTCTCTGACATCTTAATTCTCTTGGCTGGGTTTTACTTGTTATTTTGGTTTTTTGTTGTTGTTGTTTTGTTTTTGTTTTGTTTTGTTTTTTGAGGTAGGGTCTCACTCTACTCCAGGTTGACCTGGAATTCACTATGTAGTCTTAGGCTGGCCTCGAACTCACAGCAATCCTCCTACCTCTGCCTCACAGGTGCTGGGATGAAAGGCATTCACCATCACGCCTGGCTTTACTTGTTCTTTTTTTTTTTCATTACAGATACACTGTCAAACCAACCTGATTGATTAGGCAGAGCAATCCCAAGATGTGAACATGCACAGGGCAGTTGCAGGACTGTGCCCTCAGCACTGCTACTTGGCATGGGCATAGCAAGGAAGAGAAGGTTTCAGTGCTGCATCCAGACAAGAAGCAGGGGCACCTCTGGAAGCCCCCTGTGTGGCTGTGCTTCTCCACTGCTTCAGAATCCCTAGCCTCTATTTACAATAAGTGAGTCTGTGCATATGATCACTCCTCAACCTCTCCTATAAGTCTGAAAGCCAGTGGTCTGACCTGTCTTGTGTAGTTGCTTTCCAGCCTATCACCTGTCTATGACATGGGGGGATCCTGCTATTTTCGTCACAGCCTCACTTCATTATTAAGAACCTC
The DNA here is from genome assembly GCA_036365145.1 of Orientallactaga sibirica. Taxonomy (NCBI): domain Eukaryota; kingdom Metazoa; phylum Chordata; class Mammalia; order Rodentia; family Dipodidae; genus Orientallactaga; species Orientallactaga sibirica. The sequence continues at coordinate 1,493,294 of JAEOAD010000039.1, forward strand.
AGGACTGCATCTGAGGCCCTACTGTCATCTCATGTCAATGTCCAACTTCATCATCCCATGTACTCTGTACGTATACACTACATGCTAGTTTCTGTCCTATCTACTTGCAAACCTTCAACCTAGGCCACACCTAGGCAAATGGCTGACACCTACCAAAGCACAGGAACCAGTTCAACCAAGACCCTTCAATTATGTTACTTCCCAAGATCCTTTCTCAAAGCAGGTTTTGAAGAGATAGATGGGCATGCCTGCTAAAGACGGAAGATGTGAGCTGGATGAGAAAGACTCTGGCACATGAAAATCAGAATCTTCTCCTCACAATCCAGGCTTCAAGCTGATGTGTGTTTTCCCCCTCCAAGTCCCTCCCTGACTTCGGAAGCCATGAAGGCTGGGTCAGTTGAACACCGTAGATAGCACAGGCTCAGCTGTACTTTAAAGGCTCTTGCTTTTGCCTTTAAAATATGTTGGTAACAATGAATACATTACCTCTTAACTCTCTGCACCAGATCTCTAGGCACTGGAATTCAAGAAAATGATCTGGTGCTTAGTTCCTTTGAAGATTATACAAAATCATAAAGAACCATATTTGTCTGTGTTTCTTACAGAAATAATAATTCTCCCATTTGCTAATCAATGTCATGATCAAATACACAGCCTCTCTTCTTCCATCACTTCCTCCAAAATGATATTTCACATCAGTACTCTGTCTAGGCACAGAAAAAACAAACAGACTGGTTACTCACTCATGGAAACCAAGGAGAAATTTTCCAGCGACTGTTTCTCTGGGGTGTCTGTTTTAAGAGATTTGACGACAAGTGGGTTACAAGGTGAGAACCCAACCTTTCAGAGAGTAAGAGCTTCAACCAGACACGCCTCATCAAATGCCAATCCATGCAGCGGGCTCCAGAGCAAGCCTGCTTGTCTCCAGACCCTGCGTGCTTCACAAATCCATTCTAAACCTGGAAGTCACAGCCGCCTCTACAAAAACAACATGCTATACTTGAAATAGAAAAATGTCATGAAAAGATTCTCTGCTATTCTCCAGGTAAAAGGAGACATTTTCTTAAGAAAAAAAACTAGCAAAGATAAAACCCAAGAATTGCTTTATACTCTCTCCCACCTCCAAGATACCATTTAAAAAATAATTACACCCACAATTTATGCACAATTCATTAGACAGCAAGATAAAATACACTCCTAAATCTTAATTGCATTGAAAGAGTAGACATGATGAAAAATATCCTCAAGTTCTTGGGCTTGTAACACAGCCTGCTAACATCTTCACCACAATATAAATCTTGTCCAAGCAGTCTTATCGTTATTAAATTATAACAATAGTTTAGTATCATGATTTACTAGACCTCTGAAGAAAAACTTTAGTGAAGCAATTAGAAGGTCAAATAATCTGATATCATTATTTGAGCTCTTACTGGTTAAAATTAACAGGCCTGAATCATAGCATTCCTAGTAATGGTGGTGACGGGAGTGCAATAAAACACTCATTTCTCTGTGAACTGAAGTGGCTGTAAAGATTAGTTCTCCTCTCTGCCTCCCCCATCCAGGAAGGTAAGAGCGGGGTGGCATCCTGCTTCCCACAGACACTTGCAGGGGGTCTATGTACCATGCAGAATGCACCATGCATTCTGAATACAGGCAGAATCTCTGGAAGAATATGATAGATATAGCATCATACATAATACATAGTGGACAGAATGGAAAACGTCTTGGAGGATGTAAACAGCTTTTCAGTACCTGAAATTGTACTCAAAGGTCTTATGACTGCAAGGTACACCAGGACTCCCTCTCCATTCCCATGGGCTTTGAGTGACACCTGCCATTAGACCCCCATGCTGGCAGCTGCCTCTGAAGCAGGAGTGTGATTTGTGTGACAGATGCAGTGCGTGATCCTAAGTGTCTCTGGGATTCCTGTTCACACACATACCTGAGGTCTTTAATGGTGTTTTCTCTCCTAGCAACAGTTTTAACCTTTTGGCATGAATTTTGCCTTGATAATGCGAGTCGGCCACCACGGCTGAGGTAAAGGACATGTTACAGAGTGTGCAGCACTTGTTCTTATCCACCATGTCTGCATCGCTTCCCTGTGCGGGGAGAAGAAAACAAAAAAGATAGTGTCAGAGAGAAACCCAAATACAGGGATTTGTCTTTTGTGTGTGCACATGGGGGGAAGGATATGTGTGTTTGTGTGTGTGGGGGCACATATGTGAGTGAGGATGGGCACACAAATACACACACACACACACACACACACAGAAATGGAACTCAGGTCCTCATGCTTGAGAGAAAGAGAAGCACTTTGATTACTGAGCCATTTCTCCAGCCCCAAGTCCTAGGATTCCTTCCTTCCTGTCTCATAAATGAGCCTTATGACTTGGAAAGAGACGTATCTATCACTGACTAACTTATGGACATGCCTAGTTTTTTATTCCAATTTTTTTTCCTTCATAATTATAAGAAACTGGGATTATAAGAAATTCTGCATATATGATTTACCCAAAGAAGAATGGATTGCAGAATTAGACGAGAACACATTGTGTCTGGCTGAGAGGAAAGCAGTGGGTAATTGCACCCATTATACTCATTAAAGGAAGTAAAACACCAGAGTTCATGCAGCCTGAATTATTTAGCAGAAATTATCATTTGGCAGTCAGCTCTGCAGTTGCCCAATTTTAGCCTCATCAGGACACATGGCTGCAACGTCCAAGTTTTTTTTTTTCAATTGTAAATTTCTCTATGGACTTGAACAGTTTTTCATGATTAATTTGCATAGATATCATGAAGCTATGATGATGATGCTGACTGAATTTTCTGACAAGAGTTTGTGTGATTTTTCTTTTTCTTCAGAAAAAAAGTGGTTTGTAATAAGCTGCACAAAATGCTTAGATTCAACTTTTCATTCCTTTAGTGAAAAGGAATCATGATCCAGAAAAGAAGCAAACCCATTGTTATAGCATGTGACCTGACCCATGTGTGTGTGGTGGGGGGTGGGGAGGCGGTCATCAGTTCCCTCTACTCTCTGAGGGAAAGGTTTACCCATGGCCTCCTCTCTTACTTTGCTGGAAACTGAGGGTAAAGTGGGCTCATAGATAAGGAGTCAAGTCTGTTCCCTAATGCATTAGCAATAGTAATGTATCTTTCTGCTAAAGGCCAGCCTTGGAGGTGCATAGGGCCCCATCCCAGAAGATCTAAAATGTAGTTTAAAATTGAATGGGGACAAGGAGAATCGAGCAGTTAATCATATAAATATATAAATATATAAATAAATTATATATATATATATATATATATTAATAAGATGTCCAGGACAGAGAATTGCCTTGCAAATTATGTGGTATTTAGAAAAGTAACTCTTTCTTCCTTAAGACATCAGCCTATAATATGTGATAATTACCTTTAGGTTTTTGGGAAGACAGCTGAAGGGGTGTGTGCACGTGTTAGGCTGGCTTATACTTACTTCACAGTTGAGGAAGAGAGGAAAAACAACTGCAGTGTTGTGGGGGGGGGTGGGATGGAGGTGGTGTATGTAGTCAGTGAGAGGAAGGGGACCCCACGGAGAGAGGATGGTATTCCCACAAGGTCCTCTCCTGGAGAGAGCCCGCTAGGAATGGTCTCCTCTACTCCGGATCCCCTTGCTGAAGATGTAACACTGGGGTGCTCAGAGTTGTTTTTTTTAAAGGTATTTTATTTATATTTATTTATTTGAGAGAGAGAGAAAGGGAGGAAGAGAATGGGTGAGCCAAGGCCTCCAGCTGCTGCAAACAAACTCCAAATGCATACACCACCTTCTGCATCTGACTTATGTGGGTCCAGGGTAGAAACTCCATACATTAATGCACTGACCTCAATGAGTGCATTGAGATTTCTGACTCAAAGAGTTGAGAACTACCCACCCCCAAGCTATCATATAAATGAAGAGAGAGCATAAGATTATCTTAAAATAAGGGTTTCAAACTGGAGGCAAGAATTTTAAATGCAATGTCCACATTGCTAAAAAGAAGGAAAAATAAAGTTTATGCAGTATCTTAAGGGTGCTAAGTCAATACATTTTGCAAAGTTAAGAAGTTTCCAACAGAATTCAATCAGGGCAAAGAATCTGCCAAGATGCCTCTGGCTGAATAGCACTGTACTCACGAAAAGCCTTTTTCTATTTTTTAAATATATTTTATTTACTTATTTGTTTATATTTATTTATCTATTTATTTGAGAGAAAGAGGCAATGAGAGAGAGAGAGCAAGAGAGACAATGGGCACACCAGGGCCTCCAGCCACTGCAAACGAACTCCAGATTCATGTGCTCCCTTGTGCATCTGGCTTACATGGGTCCTGGAGAGTTGAACCAGGATCCTTTGGCTTTGCAGTCAAGTGCCTTAACTGCTAAGCCATCTCTCTAGCCCTCTATTTTTTTAAACTCAATTGATATGGTTGTCTTCATTCATTTTAACTTTAGGTGAATATAAAAATCCTGAGAAAGATCATCATTTCCAGAACAGTAACATGAGAGATTTTATGAAACTGCTTCCCATCAAAACAACCATAACTGGTGAAAAGTATTTATTTAAAAAAATAATAAACCACTGGAATTATCTTAAGAGTGCAAAAGCACATTAGGAAGTAGTTACTCAAGAAAATCTATGAAATCTCAAGAAGGAGAGGAGAGGCATTGACCAACATAGCCCTCCCTCTCCTTGTCAGCCTTCTGGTTCAGCAGGGCACAGCCACACTGGCAGTGTAGCAAAAAGTAGGGGCCCCTCCCTCTCCACAGGCCCCCAATCAGGCATACAGCAGGGGCAAGACAGCATAGCCACATCCCACTTAGTTCCCATTTGTACCATGTAAATGCAGAGGTCTAGCAATGTACATGAGAAATCCAGTCCCCTCTTCCTTAACACACTCTCATATGGAGAGAGAAGCTCCACACAAGGCCCAGCAGTGAAGACAGACTTTCCTCTCTATCCTTGCCCCAGTCCTATGCAAGGCCAAGAAACCGAGAAACTTCCATCCTTGTCCAGCTCCAAGCAGGGCTGCCACTCTAACAGAAAGAGGCCACAACACCTCTCCTCAGCAATGGAGCGTTGGTTGAGGGCTCTTTCCAAACGAGCAGAGGAGAAGGGAGGGTCAGTAAGAAGAGATTATTTCTAAGCTAGTCTCAGAGACTTAGATTTATTTGAAATGGTGTGTGCAGAACTGTAGTCCTAGGGTGCTTTCAAAAATAGTAGGATATCTTAGTGGAAAGGAGGGAAGAGAAAGGTTACGTCCCAGTACCAAACTACAGGGTAGTTGCTGTAGGAGAGAGAAGGGGGAATATGACAAATAAGAACTTTCTGGAAAGCTGGGTGTGGTGGCGCACGCCTTTAATCCCAGCACTCAGGAGGCAGAGGTAGGAGGATCGCCGAGAGTTTGAGGCCACCTTGAGACTACATAGTTAATTCCAGGTCAGCCTGGACCAGAGTGAGACCCTACCTTGCAAAACCAAAAAAAAAAAAAAACTTTCTGGAGTCAGACTAAACTTCAGAGACTTGTCCAAATGTCATTGCTCCGAAGAAGCTGAATACAAATAGATGCTATATATACGTCTAAGCCAGGACAGTAAGACAAGAGTCACCGTCCAACAACGAGCAGCCTAAAGGCTGGGTATTTTTCGAGGAGAGGCAGGAAGCCTAGCAGAGGAGTTCCTTGAGGAAGAAACACTTTAAGGGAGCTCTGTGCAAACACTCTCACCTAGACTAGTGTATTTCCAAGCCTGTGCCTCGGAGCAGTCAGTAATAGGGATCACACACTTAGAAGCAGATGTCACTGCTCTAGCTAAGACATTTGACAAAAGAACAGGAAAATAACAACAAAAACAAGGCCCAGAGGGTGGGCAAAGCAGTACCTAACATCACTACAATATATAATTTTCACATGTACACCTTCCATCAACAAAATTAAACGAAACAAAACTACGAAGTCATATAAATTCAAGGCAGACTGAAATAAAAACAAGGAAAATGCGACCACATCGAGACAAAAAAGGAGGGGGGGGGTCCAGATGTTGTATGAAACCAGAAAGGCCTTTGAAACAACTTCAAAGGCCTCAAAAAAATTAAAAAATACATTCAAAGAACTAAACAGAACCATACTTAAATTAGGGAAAAGTTACAGCAATGTCTTATCAAATGAAAAATCTCAAAATTGAAGTACAAATTATTTTTATTATACAAAGAACTGAACAGAAAGTCTACAGATAAAAGGACAATGTTCACCATTAAAAATTCACTGAAGGAGCTTGGTAGTAGCTTGAGTGGCCAAAATAAATTATCAGTAACTTGGGAGTAGATGATAGAAATTATGGAGAGAGAGAGAAAAGAAATTGAACATGACCACAGAGAATGTGGATAACATCAATCATATCAACATATGCAAAATATTCACAGCATCAGAAGCAGGAGAAAAAAATAAACAGAATAGAAAAATGTATTCACAGAAATAATGACTGAAAACTCCCCAAACATGAAGAAACATATTCATCTATATATTCTAAAAGGCCAATAAACATTAAAAAGCCTCAGTGAAATTCACCAAATAGAGCCTAGTTAAAATATAGAAAAACCAAAAACAGGGAAGTCTTTGAAACAGCAGAGAACAAGTCATCACATACAAGGGACCCACAATAAAGTTAATATCTGACTTCTTAAAAACCCTGCAGGCCAAAAGCCAGCAAGACAACATACTGAAAGTGCTGGCAGAGGAAAAAATCCACCAAAAATCGTATATCCAGGAAAACTAGCTTTAAAAATTGAAAGTAAAGACAGCCCTCAAATTAACAAAATCAGACAGAATTTGTTACTAGTAGACCCACCTTACAAGAAACACTCAAAGAAAATCTTCAGGCTGAAAACAAGCTACAGCAAACATTAATTCATATGCTCAGAAGAAAGTGAGAGAACCAGAAAAGTTTATTATGACTTATAAAAGACAGCATGGATTCAAAATTTTCTCTCATTATTTTAAAACTTATATATACAAATGTATATAATTGCATATTGGGCCCATCACATGTAGACATATATTGTATAATAAAAACTCAAAGGCAGTAGAATGGTAGCAAAGTTGGCCTGGAATAAGGAAATGTCACCAGATCAGTTTCATTTAGTTAAAACTAAAATCCATAGGAACAAATGAAAAGAAATAGGACAACCAAAAAGGTTAATATAACAAATACGTACTTGCTTTCCTTATTATTTTAGTTTAGAACATATAACATTATAAAAACTAATAATTACAACATTGTATTGTTGAATTTGTAATATATATACAATAGTAGCCAGAATAGGAGAAAACAGAAGAGAACTATACTGGGTTACATGAAAGTATTTGCCTGAAATGAAGGTAGCATATACCTGATTCAGATAAATTGAGATGCATAAGGCAGGTTCTATAACAAGTAATAAATACATCACTCAAGTTAGTATGGTAAAGAGATTTAAATGTTACCATCCAAGATAGCCTTAATACAAAAGGAAAAGTAAGGGGATAATCAAGGAATGGTTCACACATTAAACCAAAAACAAAATGGCAGATACAAGCCAAAGTAGCATCATAATGGAAAATATGAACAAACTGTACAAGCTAATGAAACTACAGAAGTTGTTAGATGAAATTAAAAGAAAACAACCAATCTATATGTTGCACAGAGGAGACATGCTTTAGAATCAAGCTGCAAGCAGGTAGAGGCAATAAGATGGAAAGATACTAGGGCAACAGTATTCATAAGGAAGCTGTGATGACTATACTAATATCAGATAAAAAGATAAAAATTGTTATACTAGAGACTTTTTAAAAACTAAAGTACTGGACTATCAGGGAAATATAATAATTATATAACACAAATGATTACAGAGCCCCAAAACACATGAAGAAAACGCACCAAATATGGAGTAGAAATGCACAATTCTGAAGATTTTTTTTTATTAAATCTGGTTAGTTTCCTTCTTTTATTTTTGCTTCCTTTTCCTTATTAATCTTCTGCCTAGGTCCTCTGCTCAGTATTCCATGTGTAGTGTTGAAGGTTGTAAGTATTATTGTTGACAATTACTCAGAATAAAAGGTAGGCAGAAGAGCTGATGGCATTTGTACAAAGGAGGTATGCAAGACGGACAAGAGTCTTTTTACATGAGGCTGCCCCACACTGACATTCCACCATGTATATCAGGCATTTCATTTTCTATAGCTTCAATTACCCATAGTCAACTGAGATCTTAAAATGTTGAATGGAAGTTTCAAAATAAAGAAATCATGAATTTTAAATTTCACACCACTTGAGTTAATATATGAAACCTCACCCTGCCTGGAGGTATATGTTACATCATCTGTTTTGTCAGGCATGCATGCATTGACCACACTGTATAATGAGTGGTTACTCATTATTTACTCAGTCATCTCAGCTATCAAATCACATCACTGCATCATAGTACTCATGTTCAATTAATCCTTATTTTACATAACAGTATTCTCAGACTGCATGAATGGTAGTGCTGGCAACTTAGATGTGTTAAGGAGTAGCCTCACAATGGAGCAAAAAGTAAAATACAGTATTTTACATTACCTTAATATTATGTAATAATTGTTTTGTTATTGTTGTTGTCAATCTACTGGGTCTAACTTATAAATAAAACTTGATTATTTTATATACATAGTCTGTACCAGCCATGATTTCAGATATCTACTAGAGGTCTGTTGCAGTCAGGTTCGCATTGCTGGCAGAAATAACCAGATCAAGAGCAGCTTTTTTGGGGGGGTGTGGGGGAAGGGTTTATTTTGGCTTACAGACTCGAGGGAAGCTCCATGATGGCAGGGGAAAATGATGGCATGAGCAGAGAGTGGACATCACCCCCTGGCCAACATCAGATAGACAATGGGAACAGGAGAGTGTGCCAAACACTGGCAAGGGGACACTGGCTATAATACCTATAAGCCTGCCCCCAGCAATACACTATCTCCAGGAGGAATTAATTCCCAAATCTCCACCAGCTGGGAACCTAGCATTCAGAACACCTAAGTTTATGGGGGACACCTGAATCAAATGACACACGGTCTTACAACTTATCCCTTAGAAACTATTTTAGACACATATAAGACAACCAACATCAGTAATCATCAGGGAATTGCAAATAGAGCTGCAGTGAGATTCCATGGTATTACCTCTAGGTTATCTAACATTAAAAGGCCAGGTAAGGGCTGGAGAGATGGTGTAGTGCTCAATGCATTTACTTGAGAAACCTGAGGATCCAGGTTCCATTCCCTAATACCCATGTAAACTAGAGGCACAAGGTGGTATATGCGGCTGTAATTCATTTCAGTGGCTAGAGGCCATTCTATTTCTAACTACCTTTCTCTCTCTCTTTCAAAGCAAATAAAATTTAAAATTTTTTAAAAGGCCAGGTTCTAAAAAGTGTTGATGAGGAGGCTGATCCAGGTAAGAATGGAAAGTGGTTCAGCAGCTGTACCAACTACCCGATAGTTCCTCAGAAGTTTACAGGCCCGTTACCATGAGAACAAACAATTGTGTGGACAGTGGGTCCTTATGCCTGGCAGATTTGTGAATCATGATATACACAACAGCAAAGGTCACATTCTCACGTGAGCTCATGTCCTCAGCCAAGAATGAGACCTTTATGGTCTGCCTCCCTCTTTCAGCTCCCTCGCTGTGAAGAGTGCCTGCTTGGTGCCATGCACTTTGCCACTGTGCATTGGTTGGTGGTCCCACTGTTTAAATTGACCCCAAAGAGTAATGCTGAAGAGATGTCTAGGAGTTCTAACCACAAGTTTAGACACTCTTTGGGGGAAATAAATGTGTCAGACAAGCTCCACTTAGGCATAAGTGACAATGCTGTTGGCAAGGAATTCTAGGTTAGTGAATCAGCAATACCATAAATCCAAAATAGGAGATGAAATCCACTGATCTGTTGAAAGAACAATCCAGAAAATTAAAAATTTATATAATGCATAGTTAAGACATAGAAAGATGGATTGATGAAAGAATAAATTGGAAAACATGTTGTGAGGTTCAAAAACAAGAAATTTATAGTGACATTACTCAGGATAAGAAAATGTTAAGGGCTTCTTTGATAGTATGTTACATAAAACACTGCATATAGTATTACATATAAGTGTTTGTAAGAGATACATTTTATAAAGGCTTTTTATTTAAATAGAAAATAGATAAGGTATGTATTGACAAGTAGATAAAAATGTGGTGACAAGAGTCTCAAAGAAACCTAACCCTGGATTTTCATCTTGCAGTGGTGGTTTGATATTGGTTAATCCAGAGTTTATAGAGGTATTATTCAGCAAAATTGCAATGAAAATGAGAATTGTATTAATTACCTTTCTTATTTCTGTGACCAAATATCTGACAAGAAGCAGTTTGGGAGAGGAAGAGTTTGTCTTACAGGTTGAGAAGATACAGCCTATCGTGGCAGAAAAGACATGGTGGCATAAGTAGGAGGCAGGAGACAGAGAGTAAACAAGAAGTGGGGCCAACTTTAAAACCTCAAAGCACATCCTCACTTCCTTCTGTGAGGCCCCATCTCCCAAGGGCTATACCCTTCCCAAAAAGCACCACTACCTTAAGACCAAGTGTTCAGACACATGAGCCTATGGAAGACATTTCATGTTCAAACCACAAGAATCAAACGTGCGCTTCATTCATGAGTAATAAAAATATGTCCACATAAAATATATCCATGAATTTCCATAGCAACAGAGTTCCTAAGAGCTCAGATGTGGAAGCAGCCTGCGTCTGTGAACTACAAGATGAGAACATAGGCTGTGGAAAGCTAAAACGGCATGCTACTCGCTGGTCATGAAAGAATGAATTCCTGACACATGTTACAGTGATATTGTGGTAAATGGAAGAAGAAATCACAAAACGCATATATTGTATAATTCCATTCAACTAAAATTTCTAGAATGAGAAAAATCTATGAAGACAGAAAATAAATGAGCAAATGTATAAGTGTGACAGTAGAGACAAGGTGGTGGTGGGAAGAGAAGGGTGAATAAGGAGAGGCTGGTAATGCAGACAGACTTTCTGAAGTACATGGAGGATATGACAGTTGCACATCTCCACGAATATACTTACAACTTAAGTAGTGTAGTCTTTAAATGAGTAAATTGCATGACCCATAAATTATATCTCAATAATAAATATATCTCAGCAGGAAAAAGTCTAAGAAATCCATTTAAATAATTCCAAAAGCCCAAAGAAATATTGAAATTTAGACAAAATTTTCTTTTCTGAACACCTTCTACTTGGCTACTAAATCAATTCAGAAAGTATAGGGAGAATGTCTGTGGGCTCCCTGTACTGAATGGAATTTCTAAGAACATTTGCCTGACATTCCTGGGCTCTGGTCACTGTTCGTTTTGGCTACAGACAGTCCGTGGTATTAGCAGACCTCTACTTGTCACTACACTTCATCTAAATTTAACAACCATCTGACACGATCTGTCTGCGAGTGGTAGAAATAACTGGACTTTTCAGCCCACATCCAATAAATGCAATTATTTCTAGTGATAAACATTCGTTTGACTGTGGTTGCATGTTAAAACTTAGAGGGAGCTAGTGAACAGGAAGAACACCCCTTCTCCTGATCTCCCACATTACTGGGACAGACACACTAGAACATGATGCTTCCTGCAGGGTCCTGCTCAACTGTGTCTGCTGTGTAGCCCTCATGAATACCATTCCACTCCACTGAATCAGGACTCCTCTTAGCAAATGGCACCCACACCTTCCTTGCTGATCTCTCCCAATCCTAAATATGTTCGCTGTGAGTCCTGACTAGGTATTTTCAGTGTTGTATGAAACCCCCTCTTATTTTTAGAGTCACCTCTCCAAATCCACTTAAAGGCAAGGTTTTAGAAACTTTAGAAATTATCCTCCCACATTCCTGGTGCCTGCTCCACACCTGGATACATGAGAGGCTCAAGAAAAATTAAGCCAACAGTTTCTAGACGAAGGACTTTATATAACCTCTGCCTTGCTCTCTCACCAGCCTTATCACTTTGGCACAGGAATAGAACAACTGGCACAAAGTTCTTACCCGATCCTGCAATGGTTACAGTGGGGCATTGTGGTACTTTTCCCATATGAAAAGGCTGTGTGTCACCTGCTGTTCAGAAGGAAGGTGGTGTTCAGCTATCTCACAAAGGAAATGCTGTGCCCACTTCTGCAGAGTCTATGAGAGCTGGCACAGATCCTTATATCCCATGGTTAACTAGGGAGATTTATGCTGCCCTGTCACTTGAATAGTAACCACTACTGATGGATGAAAACCCTCAGTTTCTATAATATGGTATAAAATGGTTATTTTGACAATAAGAAAATGAAGATTTATTTTCATGTAATTTGTAGAGTTTTCTGTGTACCACTTGTATTTGGAAGACTTTGGTTTATTTTCACAGTCACTGAAGAAATATTTTAAAAGATGGTTGCAGTAGTTATAAGGCCCCCAATGGGAGATCTTTAACCAGAGTTCCTGAAAAAGGACAAACAAAGTAGATAAGTGCCACCAACCAAGAGAATCAGCTTGTCAAAGAGGTAGCCAATGTGTCATATACCAGAGCGCACAAACATGGCTCAGAAGCAACAGGAAGCAAGGAAGACTGAGCTCTCCATAGTTCACAGCTACCAATGGAAAGCTGGAACATTTCATGAGTCAGGACCTTAAGCTAGTCTAGGATGGGCCCTCAGTAAAGTTGAAATGTTATCAAAGCCTTTCTATACCCGGGCATCTTCCAGAGCATTGACACACGTCTTTCTCAGACTTGAGGCCATTCTCCACATAGCAGCACACCTCTTGCCCTCATGGCTACGGATGCATCCTCAAGATGTGTCCCTCTCACCTTTCTTTCATCCCCTAAATAGACTCCACCACCAGATCCTTTCACCATACCCTCCATTCTATCACCAAACTATATCCTACCTCCCTCTTTGTCTTCCTCTTTCCCCTCTTTCTTCTATCCTACTTTCTGATCTCTCCTTCTCCTCTCCCTCCTCTGCTCCTCCTCCTTCCCTCCCTTCTTCCCTACAGCACCACTTTTCTTTCCCCCATTGCTGGCTAAAGCTGGTCTCTCTGTAAAATTCTTCTCTTTTTACTTTATTAATAAAACATGCCTAACATTCTAAAATTACACAGGGACTGAGAACGTAACACACACACACACACACACACCTGTCTTTGGAATGTAGCTCAATGGTAGAGTACTGGTCTAACATGTATCAGGATCAAGGCTGAATCCTCAGCACCCATATATATAGTAATATATATATATATGTCTTAAATTTACTTCATTTGGGGTGCATGAGTAGTATATGTGGTATATGTGTGTGCACAATTTGTATGCATGTGGAGTCCAGAGGAAGATATCAGATGTCCTTTATTGCTTTTCTGCCTTATTTCCCTGAGACAGTCTCTCACTGAACCGGAAGCTCCCTGTTTTTCAGTTAGACTGGCTGAACAAAGACCCAGTAATCCTCCTGTCTCCACCCTCCTTAGCACTGGTGTTACAGGCATGTACAAACATGCCCAGTGTGAAACTACTTGGTTTATTTAACCCAAAATATCTTCCTTTTATCATGTTATATACTCATGTTTTTTTTTCTCATACTAAGAACTTCACATTAGATGTGTATTTCATATTTTAATCATATCTCAGTACATACTATCTGGATTTCCACTGATCATAGGCTCCATAAACTGATGATATATATATGTTTGTTTTTCCAGGTAGGGTTTCACTCTAGCTCAGGCTGGCCTAGAATTCACTATGTAATCTCAGGATGGTCTTGAACTCACAGCAATTCTCCTACCTCTCCCTTCTGAGTGCTGGGATTAAAGGTGTGCACCACCATACCCAGTATGATGGCTATTATACTGAATAATGCAGCTCTAGATCATCTGAGTAGTTACTGAGTTGGAAGTGAATTTTCAGTTGAGCCAGAAAAATAATGAATAGGTAGGAATATAGTTTTCTGATTGATAGAGTGCAAGACCTTACATTCAAGCCACCATACCAAAAAAACAAACAAACAAACAAACAAACAAAACCAGAAACCAAAAAGAACAAGCAAAAAGAAAAAGAGAATAAATGGGTAAATGAAAGATCCAATGAGTAGATCAATTAATAAAGCTGCATCACTGAGATGAAGTTTGGGAAATATAAATAAACTCTCCACCATGTCCTACTCTAAAATGTGGGGATGTGGTTTCAATCCTTGCCTGGCAATACAAGACAGTACTATTAACACTTTACTAGCTTGGCATCTGGAGTTAGTATTTCAGCAGAGAATTCCAATGGCTCTGTACTATCTAAAAATAAGTTATTTTTTAAAAATACTTTTATTTATTTATTTACAAGCAGAGAGAGAGAGAGAGATAAAAGGGACACAGAGACAGAATGGGTGGGCCAGAGCCTGCAGCTGCTACAAGTGAATTCCAGATGCATGCAACACATTGTGCATCTGGCTTTACATGAGTACTGGAGAATTGAACCTAGGTTGGTAGGCTTTGTAGACAAGTGCCTTAACTGCTAAGCCATTTCTGTAGCCCTAAAAATGCATTCTTTATCATGACATTTAAAATCTGATAAAATTTAACTCTCAACATATCTTTCTACTACATATTTTTCTGCTCTTTTCCCTACCTTTTCACACACAACAGACTCCAAATTAACTAATTCTTCGAGGGGAGGAACACCAAAAAGCCTGCCATGGAAACTGCACAAAAGATGAGCTTCCAGCCCTCCACCCTCTGATCTTCCTCTCCTTGTTGGATAGTGGAGGTCTACATGCCTTATCTGCATGTCTGGAAAACAGCTGCCATAGACCATTGATAAGGATCTGCTGATGTATAAAATCTAGAAACATATAAAGTAAAATGAGGATTCTGGAAGATACTACTAGTAGGGGAACAGTTTTAAAATTTCTTAATTCTCAAAAAAAAAAAAAAAAAAAAAAAAAAGGAAAAGGTAAAAATCAATTATAACAATGAAAAACACCCACAGACACTTATGATTAGATTATGTGACAAGGTATTCCCATGAACCTCAAAAAACAACTCCAAGAAAGTAGACCAGTAACAGCTGCAAAATTGGTATGGCCCCAGCATCTGTTTCAGGGAAATCCAGTGCTAAAGAGAGGCACTCAGGATCTCCAAACAGAAAAATGCCAGGAACCAGCCAGTGCTCTGGAGAAGGCAAGGCTAACCTAGAGGAGACCAGAGTTCCCCCCTCAGCACACTGAGGAGAGGCTTGGGTAAAGTCTGAAATGGCAAGGACAGTGTTGTTGTGTCTGTTGGCTTCCAAACAACCCACCAGAATGTCTTTCCAGGCCCTCACTGCACAAGGTAGAGAAACCACTGAGAGCTGAGTCAGAGTGCCTCAGGGCAAGGACCCCAAGGCAGAAGCAAGAGGAGATCCATGACTGGCAGGATAACGGGGAGCAAACAAACCCATAAACTTTAGTAAACAAACCAATCTATCTTAAAACACCCCCACATCATCCCCACTAAGGCAGCTAGAATAGTAGTAAAGCAACCTTGAACTTTATTCAAAACATTAAAGAATCAACATATGGCAAAGGCAAGAGAAAATAACAAATTTTCTATAGAAAATTGGTCTTTGTGAGACAGCTTACACACTATAGACACATTAGATATGTGTGCTTTGGAAAAAAAACACACAACACCATACCTCTCATTTAAAACATACAAAAAGACTTTAAGAGAACGATACATAACAATAAATAATAACAAAAATAACAACTAGATAATCCATATAGTAGGTGAATGGACTACAACATAGAACAAGTCACTTCAAACATGAAGACTGAACTAGAGAAAATATGACTGATTACACATCATGAATAATTTTCTAGGAGAAATAGAAGGAAATCTTTTATAAATATTTTTAAATAGTTATGGACTGGAGCAATGGCTTAGAGGTTAAGGTGCTTGCCTGTGTAGCCTAAGGACCCATGTTCAACTCTCCAGGTCCCACATAAACCAGATGCACAAAGGTGAGGCAAGCGCAAGGTTTATTATGACCACTAGGTGTCAGAGGTGTCTGGAGTGCAATTGAGGTGGCTGAGGCCCTGGCATGCCAATTTTCTCACTCTCTCTCTCCGCCCCCTCTCTCTAAAAATTAAAAATTAAAACAGTTACAAAATTATTCAACAAATGACAAGTTTGCCAAATTCCATGATCACCTCATACAGGGACATTAAATAGTCATAAACAAAACCAGAGGAGAGGAGCAAAGCAAATACCACAGACTCTGACATGAAACGTCTAACATTAAAATTACAGAAAGCGGGCTGGAGAGATGGCTTAGCGGTTAAGGTGCCTGCCTCCTAAGCCTAAGAACGCTGGTTCTAATATCCAGGTCCCACATTTAGCCAGATGCAAAGTGATGCAAGGGTGCAACGCCGCACTTGACCACAAGGGAGTGCACGCATCTAGATTTCGTTTGCAGCAGCTGAGAGTCTGCTGGCACGCCCATCTCTATCTGTCTTCCTCTCCCTCTCTCTCTCTTCAAAAAAAAAAATTACAGAAAGCATCTACGGAAAGAGTATGCTATACACATCTAAATGTTAATCTAGAACAAACAACACTAAACATGTTCTAGTAAGATTACTGAACAGATCCAC